>MU846259.1:5237-34792 GCA_030867225.1 Colletotrichum caudatum
CCCGCCCCCTTCGACTTGGTCGCTGTGTTGCTCCCGCTGGTCATCCCATAAACAGGGAGGGTTTTTCTCCCCCCCCCCCCCGAGGGGGGGGGATCCCGAATCGCTCACTAACGGGACCAACACAGGGCTTCCGTTGTCTTCAGCATCCAGACCTGGCTCGGCGAGAGCGAGGAGACCAAGAAGAGCTCCGCGACCCCGGGCTACTTCTCTGTCGGCATGTCTAGTACGTCCCGCCTCACGCGTCGCGATACCTTTTTTTTTTCTTTTTTTCTTTTTTTTTCTTTCTGATAGACGACTGACAGAGAGACGCAGTCATGGCCCTGGCCGTCACCTACCTGCCCCTTTTCCTGCCGCCTCCCGTCCAGAGAGGCGCCGCGACCGGCACCGGCCCTGCTGCCCCCGTTCCTCCCGCGTAGACGCGAAACCTTGGCGGAGAGAGTTTGGATGAGGTTGTGTTGAAAGAATACTATGGCGCGGGGGGGTCACACGACCCATAGGGGACCAGAGACAAGGTAAAAGCGCCATTGTAAAAGCGTCTCAACCGATTGACGAGTCGATGATAGCGTTAAGGGAAAGAAGATGGATGGGGGAGCATCAGCGATTGCTGGACGGGGGAAATAGGGAGCGGGTAAAACAACCAGCTGGTGGGAATTTGTAGTATAACACCTCGGAACCTAGGAAAGCCATGCGGTGTGTGTGATTGCATATCGGCCGAAAGCTCAAAACCTTTAATAGCATTTTAGTTACAATACTTCCTCGTGCCTTTATCAGAATGTCTCGAAGCATTGCATTCAGCGGTAGACGGGGCACGCCACTTCCGGTGGCGTAGGGAGAGGTGAGCACGCAGCCTGGCAAGGAAATGGGTGTTGTTGGGTGTCGTCATCTGAGCCGGGCCAATGAGCCGTGGCTTCCTGTTCCGGGAGGCGGTGGAGCCAACAATACCACGGGCTCACGACCACAAATTGCAATCCACGAGCGGCTTAGAAAGCGCAGTATCAGATATCAGTGATACGCTTGCTGGGAGCGAGCTGGTTTGGTCTTTCCCCCCCTTCGCTTTTCTCGCAGTCCCCTGTTAATCAGGCTTTACATAAACCGTCCTCCTGTTGAAGGTGAAACCGTGGGCAATCGGAGCTTGGGAGACAGATGGCCTCGACCGCGATAGACGAGGCCTCGGTCCTCGCCAGGTTCGATGAGCTCGTCGCCGACGGCGTGGTGATGTACGCCGAGGACATGGAAAGGGTCTACCTCGAGGACCGGGGATTCAAGGTAAACCCTCTTCCTCTCACCTCTCCAGGAACCGGACTGACGAGCCCGCCAGTTCGAGTTCCGCATAACGTCGGCTCTGAAAAGCAAGCCCGCGGCCGTGAGTGACAACGCGGAGCTGGACGACGCCAATGGCGGAGCCGACGGGGGTGGCTCCCAGCACACGCCGTCCAAGACCAAGGAGCCCGTCAACGGCACCGGCACCGTCACCGGAAACGGCAGCGCCGGCAGAAGCAGCAACGGGACACCGCGCGTGGTAGAGCTCGACGCGGATGGCTGCGTGCCCGGGGGCGACATCAGCATCGCGGGGTACGAGATCGGCCTCGTGGGCGGCAGCGGCGGTGGCGGCGCGCACGTGCTCGCGTTCAACAAGTTCTGCGCGTACCGGCCGCACCTGATGCTCGTGACGGCCGACGGGCGGCAGCGGCAGTTCGAGGCGCTGGACGGTGCGGACCTCGGCGCCGCGCGGGAGGTCCTTACGGGGCTTCGTCGCCGCGGCGGGCAGGAGTACCTCGTCATCTTCAACTGCGGCAAGAAGGGCGGGTGCAGCCGGCTCCACAAGCACATGCAGGTGATACCCGCGCCGGACGCCATCCCGCTGTGGCCCGACGAGGCCGGGGCCTCTGGTGGTGGACAGGAGCCGCCGTTTCGGTACTTTCTGCACCGGTTCGCCGGACCTCTGAACGGCGGCGGCGGCGGCGGAGATGAGGCCGGGGGCCTGCCGTCCGCGGACGAGCTGGTCGGGGCCTACCAACGGATGCTCCGACAAGCGGCGGCGCTGGTCCCCGGGCGAGAGGGGATGGCGAAGGAGAACGGTGACAGGGAGGCGGCGGTAGTGCCGCACAACGTCGTGCTGGGCGGGAGGTGGATGGTGGTCATCCCGAGGGTGGCGGACGGGGTCGACGGTGCAGGCGTGAACGCGGCGGGGATGCTGGGCGTCGTCTGGGCCGCGGAGGCGGAGACGGTCGACAAGTGGAAGAGGCTGGGGCCGGGGCGAGTGCTGGGCGAGGTCGGCGTTCGGGGGTGATTGAAGAGATGCGAGCCCTGCGGTTTCGGCTTTCGCGATGAGCTCTGGTCGAAAGAAAAAGGAGCGGATCGAAGTAGAGGGAGCGTTACCGTGGGAGAAACGAGCAAGACCTGTGGGCAGGGTTTTCTAAAGAAACAGGGTGCATAGATTTAGATTCTGGTGGTTCAGGAGATGTACACGAATATAAAGAGGTTGGAAGAGACGACATCTTGATGCCCGGGAATCAATGCAGGTTTCTTCACATGTGTCTGGCTGGCATGTGGTCAGTCTCTCTGCTCCACTCAAGTACCGACGAGAGAGGCCTGGTCCAGTCAACCGAATCTGCTCTTGGATACAGACTGTCTACACACGCAACACTCGGCGCAAGGCGCAAAGCCTTCTCCCCGTAATGCGTGTCTCTCCCCGAGACTCGACCGGCGCAGAGACTGGTCAGCCGAAAGATGGGCTGGGCCGTACCAGTGACGAAGTCTATCGCCATCAATATCCACGGCCCGCCGTCAAAACGGCGCCGGACGACCAGATAGCTCGAACAGTAGTATGTTGGGGCGCTCGAGCCCCTCCTCGCGTACTGTGCGCAACCCAAAGCCCCTTGAAGTCATCATCTTGTGGCTCAAAGACAGAAATCCCGACTTCTCGTTAGTAGTTAGTCGTGTATTGCCGCTCCAACTTGGCGGAATGAATATGCTCATCGAGGGAAGGGGTACAGGGGTTCCATTATTGCTGTGCTGTAAGACCAACTTGAGTTTCTGTCACGATAACCAGCTGACATGAGGATCCCTGTGTAAGTAAGTCTTGTAGACTGATAGCCGCCTGACCTGAAGGCAAACCCGCCAGTCATCATTCACTCACAAGAGACCCGAAAACGGGCCCGAACGGTTCTGGGTCTCTCACTCAGAAACCGTTCTCTTGCTTGGTCTGGAACAGAACAGGCAGCTCAAGGTGCCATGTCAGTCAGTTGCCGGCATCTGATCAACTACTCCGCAGGCAACCCCACAATTCCGGCTTTGCGCACTGCCGGCTTGCGTTGCCGGGGCGGGGAACACCCCTCGCCGCAAAACGAGTGACAGTTATCATGTCGCCCGTTTGTGAGCCGTCGGGCGTCGACATTCGATTCGTCTCACATTCCGCTCCAAGTAAGCGGACCACGGCTTTATACTCCGGTACCTAAAATGAGTCACGGCGACATTCCCAAGCTGCAAAAAGCAGTCCTGATCGAAAACCCAGGCCCAGAGGCCAGGGTCGTCGTCCGCGATGATGTACCCGTCGGAAGCCCCGGGCCACACGAAGTCCTCGTCGAACTGAGCTTCACCGGTATCTGGTAAGTCCAGCGCAACGCCGCCCCCCCCCCCCCCCCCCCCCCCCGCTTTTGCCTGTCAAGAAGCCAAAGAACTCAGAGTTGCCCCGCTTCCTCCTCGCTAGCGGATCAGAAGTCCGGGCCCTCCGCGGCTGGGGAGTCTACGACCCGATCGTCGGGCACGAGGGCGTCGGCATCGTGGTCGGGCTGGGCGACGCCGCCCCCCCGTCCCTCCTGGGCCAGCGGGTCGGGGTCAAGTGGCTGTACCGCGCCTGCGGCGCGTGCTCCTCCTGCGCGCGCGGGTTCCCGAACAACTGCCCGGCGCAGCTGAACACGGGCAAGCACCGGGCCGGGACGCTGCAGCGGTACGTGGTCGCCGACGCGCGGTACCTGACGCGGATACCACCGGGGCTCGGCGACGAGGAGGCCGCGCCGCTGCTCTGCGCGGGACTCACCATGATGGGCGCCGTCTCGATGCTGGACGGCGAGCTGTCCCGCGGCGACTGGGTCGTTGTCCAGGGCGCGGGCGGGGGGCTCGGCCACCTCGGGGTCCAGATCGCGTCCAGGATGAGGGGGCTCCGCGTCATCGCGGTGGACGCCGGGCGCGAGAAGCGGGCACTGGCCGAGGCCTCGGGGGCTGAGGCGTACGTCGACTACGCGGCCGAGGACGTGGAGAAGGCGGTGATGGAGCTGACCGGCGAGGGCGCCCACGCCGTGGTCGTGGTGCCCGGGTCCGAAGAAGCCTACCGCATCGCGCCCAAGCTGGTCAGGTCCATGGCGACGGTCGTCTGTGTCGGGTTGCCGCACAACGAGTTCCAGCTCCCGATCTCAGTCGCCCAATGCGCCCTCAAAGGTACGTGTCCGTGCTGCGCACGCGCGTCGTGTTGGATGGGGCTCGGAAAGCTGATGCGGATATATACAAGCTTTGACAATCAAAGGTGCCATGGTTGGCACGGAGGAGCAAATGGCCGAGCTGCTTCAAGAAGCGAGGAAAGGAACCATCAGAGCGGCCGTGGAGCCGTACGATCTCGCCGATGTCCCAGACATTATGGCCCGGCTCGCACGAGAAGAGATATGCGGGAGAGCTGTTGTGGGTTGCTGAAAAGCACGGGACGTGGGGTTCAGTTTGTATCTTTCATTCCAGTTGCCGATCGATATCTTATTAAATCTGGCGTAAAGGGGAACCCTCTCGGATCTGAAGAGGACTCTATTGACGGATATTGGTGAATATAGTGGCTCTGAAACCCCAAAAGCGGTCTAGTGCAGTTCACCAGGTAAATACGTAATATCACAGTACGTGAAACCCGGCACGCGGCACCTCTGACCTGTGCCATATCTGAATCTCTGAATACGGTATGGAATACACGATAACGCGGAGCAACTGTCAAATCTACCAACAAGGTCGTAACGGCTTCGTGACGGGGTGACTCTATGTGGGAACGGGTTCACCGTCATTTGCGATGGCACAATCGAACCGGCCGGAGGACACTACACTAGTACTGCTAAAGGTAATTCGATCACCACTGTGGAGGACAATAGGATTCGGCAGCAGTTTCTGGAGCCTGGTACTCCATGTCAGCCAAGGCTTCATTCAGTATGGACAGGGAGAGAAGCAAGATGGACATGTATGACAAGAAGACAGCAAGAATGGCTACGGAAACAGGGCGGGATATGAAATCAAGGCCCTTCGGACTCGGGGCGAACACGCCAGACAAGTCGCTGGAGCGCTCCGTGATATCCCGATCCGGCAATCTGCTGTCTCAGTCCGAAAGATCGGAATCCCGTCAGTGGCACAGCCAGGTCGCACTCGCGACCTCACCACAACAGACACAGTCGAGCGCTGAGACAGCAAACCGCTTCCGATCCCGTGTCGCTCACAAGGGCCATCGAGGCGGACGGTAGGGTTTAGCCTGCGCCCTGCTTGAGCGACACACAAGCCCCCCCCCCCGCCCGTTGCAACAAGCTAATTCGGCGCGTCTCGTCGCTGAGATGGGGCGGCGGCGGCGGCAACGGCCGCGCCTCCCTTGGCGATAGTTCCAGATGGAGCAAACAAAAGCTAGGCCCTCTCCGCCGTGTCACGTTCAGCCTGAGCCTTCAAAGGACATGCCGCACAGGACAGGACGAAAACGATTGGGCGTCTCCAAGACGATCCCCAACGACCGGTCGCATCTTGGAGCGCAGGGGACAAGCGGCGGGGCAACGACGCATCGCACTGGAGCGCGGAAGAGAAATTGTGCCTGCGGGGCCGAGGCCGGGCCCGGGAGCTTAAATTAAAATGCGGCGGCACAAACGATCAAGGGTGTCCTCGCCGTATACCTACCTACCTACCTACCTTTGTCAACCACGGCTGCAGGGGTGCATGGACCCAACCGGGAAGCCGAGGGCACCATGTCTTGTCATTCGGTGAAGTGGGTAAGCAAATATGCATAACATAAGAGGGAAATAGAAACAACTAGTTGTCTTGATGAGCAGTAAGGTTTGTCAACCCCAAGGCAGATAGATAGCCAACCGAGTAGGGTCGGTCACTCACTGCGATTAGACTCGGCCCATGCATGATAAGGCTGCCGCAAGCTGACTCGCTTTATGTATTTTCAGCTGGCTGCACGATGAAACCAAAATTCAGACCAAAGCCGAAGAGAGCGACCGCCTTGGATGCTTCGTACGTACTTTAGTCTGGCGATTCCGCCTCGAGGCTGAATACTAGCGCGCAGAGAACACACACGACAACGGTTAGGGTCTCCGGATGTGCCGCGGAATGATGAACGAGCACACGCACGGTACGGGTGGAGACGGTAAATGAGTCTTGGTGGGCATTTTGATCGCGGCCCCGTCATACCCTACAAAGGGATGCAAGGCGGATATCCGCGCGCGCGGGGGTCAAGAAGAAGCATGGTTTCGTCGAATGGAGAGAAGCGGTAAGCGTATCCGTAGACTGTAGGGATAGGATACAATATCGATAGTGTACATGCTAATCCACGTAAACGCGCAAGCCTCCCCGGTCGAATGATTCCTGCTTGGCTCCTTTGGAGTTAAGCAGCAAGCAATGGCTGGAAAACCGGCATCTAGTTTGCCTACCTTGCTCCACTAGAGAATTCCATCCTAGGGGAGATCTGCGCCTGCTGGAGGTCCAGACTGTCGTTGAGATATGTAAACGGGTATTAGTTTGTAGGAAGCAAACAGATTCAATATGAGCCGATGCCAAGGTCCCTGGACGGCATCGCGGTTGCAATAGCGCAGGCAGACTCGGTGACCCAAATGTCCAATCCGGGCTTTCTTTTTTCTTTCTTTTTTTCACCCCCTCTTCCTCTTCTTCTATTATTTCCTTCATGACCGTCATGGTGGTGGCTTGCTTGCTGGCTGACGCCGCCTGCGCTAACCAGAGACGGCCCGAGAGGCTCACGCAGTAGTGCAGGGGCGGATAGAGGCTGGGCCACGGCGCAGCGCAGCGGCCTGCCAGCTTCGGTTGAAGCGACGTCAACTGCCTCCTTTTTCGTTTCCGCCTTAAATCCCGACCACACTTGCAGCGTCCATGGAAAAAGGAAATACACATCGTGGGAGCTACAACGCTGATGACGTGGTGTATGCCACGGCAAGCAGCTAGTGGGTAGTGGTCGACTAACCTAACTGGACCTACGTGTCACGGCGACTCTACCGAGGGGGTATGTCAGAATGCCGAGATCCCTTGGCTAACTAGTGGAATAGTAGGTATGTGTGTATTCGTAGGGAAGCGTCAAATACCAAATCAACCGGCTGGGACGGAGATGGAAAGCGAGCGGGCGAATGTCGTCGTAATGTTCTTTGCCAAGGCAGCCAGTAGGAGGACGGGCTAGGCATGCCGATGGTGGGCCGGTCCTCGCGTGTGGTGTGTTCGTACGGTATAGTACATACGAACCGTACATACCTTAGTTAGTATCTTGGAGGGTGGCAATGGGTTGGGTGACGTTGACGTTGATGAATGAAACTGTACCTCTGTAGTGCCACATACAGTGCTGTAGTTAGGCCACCCGGGCCATTCGATGGCCAGTCATCTGAAGGTCTGCGTCAACGACGGGCATGGATGGGACGGGGGGCACAAGGTTTTTACTGTAAAGTGTCTTGCATCGCTGCTTAGTCATGTCGACGAACCCAGCCCAGCCCAGCCCAGCCCAGCCCAGCCCAATCGCTGCTGCCGAAAATCCGATGACCTTCTTTCCTTGGAGGCTGTGCACAGCCGTCGTTGCCGTTGCCACGGGTGCTGCGCTCCGCTCCGCTTCGCTCCTTAGGTAGCGTGGCCGAAGTCTCCAGTCAAACACACCGCCAGAGTCCGCTTCGTCGACGGCGTTGATGTCTCGACGTAGGCAGGCAGGAGACGATGTCATGGTAAGCAAAAGCCGGGGGGTGGAGAGCAGAGATGGAAAGTCGCAGGCGATGAGGAGGAGCACGAAGGCTGTGTGTGGTAAATAGTTGGCTCCAAAACACTGTGCAAGCTCAAGTGACAGATGTCTACGAATACGCCAGCCGAAATTCCATCCGTCTCATCCTGGTCTTCAGCTGCCTAGGTAGGTGAGGTACGTACACGACTGCGTACTTCGATACTTGGGTGTTTAGTGCATTGTGCGGCGGTTGTGTGTGTGTGCCTCAGTTAGGTAGTTTTGCGGGGATGCTGGAAGTGCATCAGGTACGTATTCATCCAAGCCGACAGCCTTCTTGGGCTACAGGTACACCCCTCACATCCGAAAAGGGATTTAATTGCTGGGAAAGCAAAGTGCAGTATCTAAAACGGAACGGAAAGATATTCAGGGACAGGGCGCTTGGTATCGTCGTTACGTTGGAGCCACTTTCCGTTGTTGTCCCCGTCCTGCCTCTCGATCCAATCAGCGAGCCATTTTCCGTCCTGGTCTCCCCGTTGACTCTCGGGAACAGACAAATGACAAATGGCGCGTGGCTGCCAGTGGCTGCTGGGCGTGCTGTGAGCGAGAGGATGACCTACTTCTCAACTGAACCGGCTGAGTCGCGCCGGGCTGGCTGGGCTCAGCCCCGAGCCTGAGGAGAGGTCCTTCCCGACAAGACCAGCTCAGCTTCGATTCATTTCCCTGTATCTTTTCGCCGTAGCCGTGTGCAAAAGGTACCTGCGGCCGTCATAACTAGTGCATGTATGTACAATACCTACACCAGCAGCAGCGCCACACCCACACCGTGCGCTGCAGTGTGCAGTGCTTGCTACCTTTCCGACTTCTCACGCTTTCCTTCCTTCCTTCCTTCCTTCCAGCTTCTCCATAATTATCCCAATCAAGTGAGGTCACCAACCGGGGTAGGCGCTGCCTCCTGGTTGCTGCCCCTTTAGTGCGTGCTCTCGGTGATGATGCTGCTGCTGCTGCTGCTGCTGGAGCTGCTGCAGGGCGCCTAACGCTACTACGTCGACAGTCACTCCTTGTCGCTCGACTCCTTGCTCTGTCTCTCCTTCTCTCACACTCTCTCATAGCATCCACCTCTCTTTCCCATCCACGCTACGAGTCTGGGCGACCACTTTGCCAAGGCACCACCACAGTCTTTTAAAAGCATTGCCATCCCACTCTTTTTCTTGGACGTGTTTAGCTATCCGTGGCCCTCCCCCCGTCTGCAGTTCGCACTTTGGCTTGTTCCATCGATTTTGGTTCGTGGCCCGGAATTCCTTACTTGCATCTTCCGCGACGGCAGCTCTTGGGCGATTCTTAGACACTATCGATACAACACTGCTGCGACCCGCATACCAAGCAGCTGCTGACCCCTGAAACCCCCGAACATCGTCATGGCTGCCCGTTTGCTGCCTCTCGCTGCCCTCGCGGCGGGCGTGTCCGCGCTTTCTGTTCGCGGCGAAGAGACGAAGTCGACCCCCGGCGTCGTTTCGCTCCCCGTTTACCAGGACATTAGAATCCACCCTTTGGAGAAGCTGAGGAGACGACAAATCTCAGACACCGATGCCCCGATTCTGAACGTCACGTCGACAACGTACCTGATTGAGCGTATGTGCTTACAGTGGGCATAATGTCACATCGCGTGTAGCTAACTCGCTTCTACAGTCAGTATCGGCACTCCCGGTCAAGACACCAAGGTTGCCATCGATACCGGATCCTCGGAGCTTTGGGTCAACCCCAACTGTGCCAGTGCGGGCACCACCTCCATGACTCAGTCTTGCAGAGCCAACGGCCAGTACGATCCCCAAGACTCGTCAACCTCATCCCTTTATCGCCAGACGGGACGCATCAAGTACGGCAAGGGAGAGGTACTTCTGCAATATGTCAGCGACAACATCACCATTCCTGGCAGTGGTATGTGCTACTCCGCCTCGGCTTATGAGCAACAAGGACTGACCAAGCTCTCTAGACATCGCACTATCAGAGACAATTTTTGGCTATGCCACCGACAGTGTTGATCTGAGCAGGGGCATTCTTGGTCTGAGCTTTGGCGAAAAGACTAACAACACTGGGTACCCAACGGTACTAGAAGAGATGAAGGCACAAAATATCATCGAGTCGCTCACGATGGGAATCGCTCTGGGAACCAAGGAGGAGAAGACGGGTAGCGGCCTCATTTCTTTTGGTGGTGTTGACACGAAGAAGTTCAGTGGCAACCTGCACACTGCACCCATACTCGGGCCCCAGAACGGCGAGAAACTGTATAGGTAAGTGACTTATAGCCTCGGCCGTCACGTTGGCACGTCTAACCTCACTGTCAGATACTGGGTTCAGCTCGACTCGGTTGGCCTGAGCAAATCCGGCAAGAGTGCCACGACGTATTCAAACACCCAGTTTCCGGTATTCTTCGATACTGGCGCCACCTTGAGCTACTTCCCCTCTGATCTGATCGACGAGCTTGGAAGTGATTTGGGCGGCCGCCTCGAGTCCTCCCTTAACATGTATCTCGTGCCGTGCAACACCAAAGGCACAATCGACTTCAAGTTTGGCGACTACACAATGAAGGTGCCATTGTCCGAGTTCATCTGGCAAGTGGGGGACAATAGCTGTGTACTTGGCGCAGACAAGGCTTCCGACGGCGCTTACCTCCTGGGCGACTCGTTCCTCCGTTCGACATATGTCGTATTCGACCAGGAGACACCCGCTCTCCACTTTGCTCCCTACGTCGACTGCGGTTCCAGCCTGCAGAAGATCCCCCTGGGCAACAATGCAGCAGCAAAGTTCACCGGCGAATGCCAGGCCAGCTCTGGCAGCGGCGGCAGCAGCGGAGGCAGTGGTGGCGACAGTGAGAGTGTTGCCGGTCGCGCGACACCTGCCGGCATGTGGATGGCAGCTGGTGTTCTGCTAGCTGTGCAAGTGTTCAAGTCCTTCCTTTGATACGCGTACATAACCGCACGGCTGAAAATCATTGCATGCATCGGGCGTTGGGATGGAATCAACATGGCTGCTGCATCGAGCGGATGGAAGATGTCAAACTGGGCTGTTACACGGCGGACTGCTTTATACCCTATTCCCTGGCCCTGGGACAACATAGTTTTCTGTTATTGATTAATGAATATGCAGGCATGGCTTGAACATGGCCCTGCAGTTGTCTTCATCTGATTTCTCTCTGTCTGTGTGAGTGGTTGCACGTCCTTTGTACATGCATGTCTCATGGACTGAACAAATGACTTTTTGAGTTGGTTGGATATCCTATATGCCACAATCTTCCAGAATCTATCCACTTGGGCATAAGTGGGCAAAAAAGATGAATTTGCCATGAGAACGGGGACAGTATAGTGCCAAGACTTGTTCCGTCTGACAGCATCCTACGTTTTGGTGGAGGTCGAGATGATAGCTGTTCCCTTTCTTTCCACTGGTTCGTCCCAAGTCGTAAGGCAGGCGGGATGTCAAGGTTGGACCCAGGTTGCATCTCGCTCTATCCTGGCCAAAAAGTGGCAGGAAGTTGCTGTGCGCACAGTGCGTTAGCAGCTTCCTTCCCATCTACGTGGTGAATGCCATCACTTGCCTCGACTGACGATGGGCTTCAGAAGAAGTAAACTGACTTGTGACTCGATTTTTGAATCTCTTCCTCACAACACTTGTTCCTATTGCTCCCTATACAAACGAACCCTACCATCATCCTCTTTGTCTGCCTCAATTATTCAATACCCCAAGTTGCGAGATACATCGCCCGACCTGGATCATAGCCAACGCCCAAACCACCTCCATTTTTACCATCCAGTGCTCAATGATCATTATGCGCTCTACATCCATCGTCACCGCCGTCATAGTTGTAGTTCCCGGTCTAGTTGCGGCATCCGGATCTCTGGGCTTTGCCCTCGGTGCAAAGCAGCCAGACGGCCGCTGCAAGTACCGAGCAGACTACGAAGCGGATTTCAGAGCAATCCGTGATGCCTCGGGCAGCAACATCGTGCGCATCTACGCAGCCGACCAGTGTAACACGGCCAAGGAGATCTTACCTGCTGCAAAGAAGGAGGACTTCCAAGTAATCCTGGGCATCTGGTAAGTCAAGGCCCATAGCGGATCGCTAATAAGCTTTCCCCCTCTATTGTTCCCTTAAAGCTTAAGGGAAACACGAGTCATTCTGACTCGGACGGGAAGGCCCGACACGGACCAATCTTATGCGGCCGACAAGGCTGCAATCCTCCGCCACATCCCGGGCTACGAGGGCCAAGTGTATGCCGTCACCGTCGGCTCCGAATCTCTGTATCGCGGCGACCTCACCGGTGTGGAGCTTGCAGCCAAAATCAACGACGTCAAGAAATCGGTGCCTCGATTCAAGGTCGGGACGGCGGACAGCTGGAACAAATACCAAGATGGCACGGCCGATGCTGTCATCGAACAGGCCGATATTCTTCTGACCAACGCCTTCTCATACTGGCAGGGTCAGACCCGGGATAACGCCACTGCGTGCTTCTTCGACTCCATCATGCAAGCGTTCAGGCGCATCCAGAGCGTCAGCGGATCGACCAACAAGCCTGAGGTGTGGGTAGGCGAGACAGGTGAGTCGATTGAACGTATTTTTCGTCGCCATGCCCTGGTCGTGTGTTCAAATCGAGCATGTCAGGATCGCGCTTTACGCAATGCACACCGTGCACTCCCACCTGATTTGCCAAGACCATCGAGGAACAGATTGCTGACACATTCGATTTGACTTTAGGGTGGCCCAGCAACGGCGCAAAGTACCAGAACGCCATGCCCGGACATGACAACGCTCAAGCTTTTTACAGCAACGGTGTCTGCGGAATGGTTAGTTGGGGCTTCAACGTCTTCTTCTTCGAGGCATTCGATGAGCCCTGGAAGCCTCACGCCATTGGCAAGGATGGCAGCGAGGCGCCCGAGACTCACTGGGGTGGAATGAGGGCCGACCGCAAGGCCAAGTATTCGCTCCAGTGTTGAGCCGACCTGCAGCGAAGCCGTCCACGCGAATGACGGGCACGATGCGATGGGAGGGCGAGTGAGTCTAGATGGAGGCATTTCGAATGGCATGGACTGGACTGCTGCACGTCGTCTCCGCCTCGTGAGACTGATGACGAGATGCTTGGTCATGAAAGGGAGGAAACCAACTCGATATTTACACTTTCTGTCTGCATGCGGTAGTCAATAAAATGACATCGATGCGTGTCCCACGGCAAAAATCATCCGCGATCGGAGGAGAGGGGCATGTCTATTTTGGCCACCGGGTAGCGTACTCATCCCACTGTTGACTTATCTCGGGACCGAGAGACAGGCTAGTCCCAGGTCAACTTCCAGGCACACACACGCACACACACACGCCACGTCCAGCCAAGCCCATCTGGTGGGTGGGCGGACGTCTTTTTTGTGGTGGTCGCGCGAGTGCGGGAGTGGGAAAAGGTGTGTGTTGGGCCGCGGGCGCGGATTGGCTCTGGTCGCTGTAGGCTTAAAGTTTTTTGCGTTACAGGAAAGAAGTAGAAGGGGGGGGGGAACAAGAAAAGTCGCCGTAGGTAGGTCACACGAGCAGGGGGGACGGCCTTCGTCCGGAAAAGATGGAACGCGGCCTGCTCGGGACGAAACCGACACGGGAGAGGGACCAGGCACATCTGAGGCACCTCGAGCGTCAGTGCGTCCAGGCACACGGGAAACCCAAAACACGGACCGTGGTTAAGCGAGGCGGAGCAAAGCGTATTGTCGGGGCTTCGGCCTGGCCCATGGGGGCCGAAAGGGGAGACCAGCCACGGACACTGCCCGCGTTTGATGGGCGCCATGGCTTGCTCTGGCATGACTGCGATCAAACCCGTTCAATTGGGCAACCAACTTGTTAGTGGAAAGCCGAACCACACGTAAAGGCATGCAATGAATGCGTGCCACACAAGGGAAACGGGAGGAAGGAGAAGGGAAGGGGGGGGTAATGTTCAATATCCATTTTCAATTCTGTTTGGTATCGAAAGTGAATATCAGGTGAGGAAAATCTAGTATATGGTAAAAATATGGAAAGTATGAAGTGAAGAGCCAAGTCAATATGCGCAGCCCATCGGACGTCCGAAATGGGGGATAATGATACTTGGATGCACATTAGTTTTTTGGGGGTGGGGGTTGAGCATGAAATCCTCCGCCGGAGAATGGGGGGGAAAAAAGAAGAAAAAAAGGCCGCTTGCTGAGCGTTCCCCCACACTCCCTCTCTTCGATGATATCAAAATGCTCATTGGCAAATGCTCAATAGCACAATGTTAGAGGGAAAAAATAAACCCGCTGATGCTGATGATGGTTGGGGCTTCGTGAGCCCGTCACTGAAGGCCGTGTGATTTCCTTTGTACAATGACACAAGGGTTGAAGATTGCTCTCTCAGCCCCTGCGGGGTGTAAAGAGAGAGTGTTCCTCAGGTGACGAGTGACGGGAGGGTGGTTCTGGAGAGATGGTCCATCGGAATCGTCGGGGGCGAACATCCAGACCTCTTGATGCTGGTGAGATGAGGTGCTGGCGTTGGGTTGGCGGGCGAGGCGTCCCCCGACGAGCTCCGGCCTACCTCCCCTCCTCATCCTCTGCTGCCCTCATGACGAATGTGATTTGCTTCCTGCCGGTACTCTCCGTTTTTGACATGGTTTATGTCCTCAAGGGTCTGAAGAGTACATGTCAGTATTCCGTTGACAAAGTCAATAGTGTAAGTGTTGAGACTTACGCGCAACCTTGGGGAGTAACAACCCCGAAGAAACAGTCTCCTGCAACCTTTTGCGACGCGGGGACGACCTGGTCCTGGCGAACGGGTGTAATTACGACGCCGGCACTGGCGAGCGAGGCGCACAACGTGGCCAGGAGCGTGAGTGAGACCTTCATCGTGATTTATACCGGGAGGTCGGAAGGGTGCTGAAAAGTGGCGGCTCTTGGTGAAGCTGCCAGCGGATAGATGATGGCGATGGTTGGTTTAGCTATCCCAGCAGTCGCTCGTAGAGAAGCAATTCCTATTCTTTTTCTGGATCGGACCTCTTTTCTGGGGAGTCGATGCCCTCTTTCTTCCGGATTCCCTTCCAACGAGTCAAGTCTTGTCCAAATTCGTGATTCGCTTGCGTCGGGCTAGCGATGATGCCCTGGATGCCTTTGAGTCAAGGTGGGGGTATGTACTTGAGATGCACGAGCGAGAACGTGTGCGTGTGGAAGAGCGAGAATGAGCAAAGGGCTCGTTGGTTGTGCAGGCCAGCTGGATGAGAATAGAAGACGATGAGCACGGGGCGGGCGCTCGATTGTAAATGAAGGATCGCCACGAAAGGTGCAGGATGGCACGGGGTTTTGGGAGGATGGTGAAGGAATGCAGAATCGAAGTTTAAGAGAAAGAAAAAAAAAAGGTATAGAGAAGAGAGCGGGAGAGAGAGGTGGATTAGGCTTTTGCTTTCGGTAGGCAAGAAGGTTGATGGTGTGTGGGAGGTGTGAGTGTTAAAAGAGTCAGAGAGAGAGGTGTGGGTGCAGATCTCTTGGCGCGTGTGCGTTTACCGTGCGTACGTGCGTTGGTTGGCAACAGAAACCGGATGATGTGGTTGGTCGACGATGGGTGGTTACGTGGTGTTTTGGATAGCTACCAGGTTACCAGAGAGAGTAGAAAGATACCTCTGTACAGAATAGGGAACAGGAGGAGAAGGAAAGGAGGGACGTGGTTTGTGATATCGGACGACAATGGGCTGTGACGAAACCCGTCTCGACAGGGTTCAATGTCGCTAGCGTGCGGCAGGGATGTAGGAGCAGGAAGAGGACGAGGAAGAGGAGGACGAGGGGGAGGACTAGGAAGCCGGGGGGTGGAACAAGAGGCCACTACCAAGGAATGAATGAATATACATACGGTACCTATCCGTATACTACCTAGGTATGTATGGTGGTTTACGTCTGGCTACTGCGCAGTGCCTGCAAGAGGTGTGCGTTATGGATATGCTGCTTGCTGACTATGCCGCTGGTTTGTTCGAGGACACTCACCTACCTACATACCTACCTACATACCTACCTACCTACCTACTTAGGCAACTAGTTGCACAAAGAGAGACAAGTGTGCCACCGTGCCTGCCAAGCCCGTACCGTACCCAGGAACTGAGTTTCCGGCTCTATTCGTACACGGTAATTTCTAGGTACGAGGCGTACTGGGCCATCGATGGGAGGGAAGCATTCGATTCTGACAGGAAAGGTAGCCGGCTGCCAGTCGACGTGTGCCCAAAACTTGAGACCAGGGGGGAACGGGATTACTCCCTCTCTTTGGGGATTGGTGGCCGAGATGAGAGTTTCAGGGTATGAAACCCTTTGAGGCGGTGCGCGGTTGCGGTGAGGGTCACCGCCTGGTACATATTGGCATGCGCTGCAGGCAGACGGGCAAGCTCCCAGGGTGGGCAGGCTAGCATGTGTGGTTCGTTCGCAATCGAACAAGACGAGATTCAACGTCGAGTTGGTCGAGGATGGCGATCGATAGGGAATACCATCAAATGCAGGACGAAAGTAAGTAGGTAGTATAGGCAAGTACTATGTAGGATGGATCGCGGGAGAGATCGCCAGGAAAGATGGCTTGCTACCTACCCATCAGGGATGCAGGGCTGGTCTGGTCTGGTCTGGTCTGGTCTGGCGGGCCAAGGAATTAAGGTTGCACTTTCGAGGGTAACGCGGCGCAGATGATTGGACAGGGGGACCCATGTGCGGTACCGGCAGGCGAATGTCGATGGCTCTAGACGTTCTGGAACGAAGGCGGGCATTGCCAGTGCAAAGAACAGGGTCCCGAAGAGTCTAATGAGCAACTGGATATTTCGTACCGATAACAACTGCGAGAGGTAACAATAGTTAAATAGTTTATTCAAATAGTGAACAATACACTGACAAAACACGTTTCTGCCAGCAACTGTGAAGCCGTGATCGGTTTTGGGCCGACAACATACTATGTAGTAGTACCTGTATGTAGTATTCGTACACTACCTAACCTAACACGACACTCACTCCCGCATGGCATGGCGCATTTCCCTCACTAGTATCCGTAGTAGTGGTAGGTAGGTACGCTGCCGCGCGCTTTCCCGCCATGAGGCGGGGCGGCGTCTCGGAGTGGACCGAATATGCAACGACGACAGGGACCCCCCGGGTATTCGATTGGCTCGGAGACACCGCTGAGGGTAAAGGGGTTGCTCAACGTGTTGAGTGCTGTCGCCAATCAGGAGCACACGAGGTTTGGGATCAAGCAGAGATGGCAATGACGATGGATCACAGGCAAGAGCAAAAGTACCTACGTACTATGTAGTACTCGAGAGAAAACGAACGAAGCAGAAACAGCAACAGAGGGAGGAACAGAGGAAGAGACGGAGAAAGACGCAGACGAAGGCACTGAGAGGAAGGAAGGGACGGAGGACAGTAAACCAGGTAGGTACCACTTCTAGAAATCGGCAGTACGTACCTGCCTACCTACCTGTCCCTCGACCATTCGGTCTGTTTTGTCAGCTTCGCATTCATTCATTCATTCGTTCCTATGCGAAGCTGCCCTCCCCACCCCCGAGACAATCGACGACAGGGAAGTGCCCAGCGGACGCGTGCGTGGCTGGCCCAGGGGTTTCGCTGTCACCCTCGACGTTCGATTCCTCTCGCCCGCCATACCACCACGTGCACACACACACACACACACACACACACACACACACACAAAACTCACTATCGACCTTCGAGAGCTTCGTGGCATGTCGCTGCTCCATGGCATTCTGGCGATCCCGCTCTGCTGACGCAACTGCATTGACGGCCATCAGCCCACAATCGCACACCCCCCCGCCCGTCACGATTCATCGACGGCATCCCTGACGCTCATCTTGCAGAGTGCTCCAACGCCCAACATTCTCCTTAGTCCCCCGACCGATCGTAGGGAAGCTCGAGGCGTGATACTAGGTACTACTTGTGTTTATCTGGACAGGGAAACCCTCCAATGAGCCAATGGGGCACAGCCGCTCAGGGGCTTTGGTGGCTTAGAAGTAGGGGCCCTCGAGACACCATCTTCTCCGCCCTCGGTGTCATAACGAACCTTGTTGAGACGTGTGTGGGCGGTCCTACGGCCAGTATGAGGAGCTTCCTCATACCCAACCCAGCATGCGTCACTATGACCGACTTCGCAACTCTATTGAGCACTACGATTGCCGCGGCCTCCCCATTGTCGCGCTGACGTGATCCATTTGCTATCTCGAATCGGCGACCGCACGGCATCCGTACCCATTTGTCGGGCAACTCTAACCGGGTCGACCGCTCACTCAGCGGCTTGCCTATTCAGCCTCCTCCATGCGGCACACACACGCACGAGCCAGGAAGGACTTTCCCCTCGCCCTTTGCTGACAGTTGCGCATGCTGACTGACTCTCTTTCTTGCGGCTCTGCCGTCGTGCCCTCCTCGTCCGTACCCCGGAGCCTGTTCGCCTAATGATCGCCATCCTCCCACTACTGTCAGCGAAGGTCTGTCTGCCCACCACTCTCTCTTATCATCGAGCGTGGCCTGGCCCGCCCGGGACCTGCCGTGATGAATGTTGTTTTCAGCTCGGTGCTCGTTGCGCTGATCTATCTTGATACGCGACGGGGGAACAGATGGTGTCTGTCGCACATGTCATGCGCGAGTTTGCGCGGGGTTTGTGGTTCTTTTCATTTTTCATCTCTAGGCTAATACCCTACCCTCCTTGGAAATTGACGACTCTTCGCCCATGGCGATTTCTCGTCGGACATACCTCCCACACGGCCCCCAACGCGAACTGCTCGGTCTTTTGCCGAATTTCTTTTGTCTCTTGTGCTATGCCGGACGAGATTTATCTCGGTCTATTACGGCCACCACGTTACAAGATATCTCTCCAGTAACGCAGCAGGTCTCACGGCGCTAGTAGACCGACTACAAGATCATTGTGTTCCGGTTTGAAGGAACGCAGCAGCCTCACCGGACATTTGGCCGCGCACGCGCCAACGCTAACATTATCGCCAGTGTCTGACGTCTGGCGTCCTTCGAGACAAATGTTTTCGTCATGTGTTGGTTCCTCGACCGCGCAGAGCTACCATGACCCCAAATCAGCGTCATAAACTAGCGATGTTCGGGCCCGAGCTCGTTTGGGGCACGACGAATGTTTTCACAGCCCTTTTACGATGGAAAGATTGTATGGCTCCCAGATGGACCGAGTTTAATACCTGACCTTTGTAGATAGTGTGCAGGGTCCAGGCTCCCTTGCGGCTGTTATCGATGGCGACCGGATCCCAAGTGTAGGCACGGCGGGCAGCGGTGCCTGAGTTCGCTGGTTGTCGTGCAGATCTGGTTTGCGAGTCTCCCGCACGACGGCGTTCTGACTTCATGCTGGCTCGTTCCCATGCCTCTTCGCGTACCTGACTCTTTTGCTCCCTCGCCAGCCTTGGGGGGCATTGACGCCACATTGCCAGAGTCATTGATTCCGGCGAGGTACTGGTGTAAGACGTTCATGAATCGCGGCAGATAAATCACCTTGCATAATGAGGGGTAAGAGGGGGGGGGGGTGGGCAGGCATCGTTCTCGAGTGTTTCTCTGGCTGCTGCGATGCTTGGACAACGGGGAGGTCTTGAGTCCTGGCGCCATCGCAGCTGAACGGCTGAATGTTCGTAAAAAGTGAAGATTCTGTGAGCCTCTCTTGACACAAACACAACCCGGTTGCTGTGTGGTCCTCCGCACGGCGCGTTCCTTCCTGCCAAACGTATTTCGGCCGGCCGACTTTAAAAACTTTCCAATGGGCTTTGTTGGCGTTCATGACCTCATACGTGTAGTCAGGTTTTCTCTTCTGGCTTCATGGCATCAAGCATTTCGTGCTCGGTGGCTGCGCCCTCATCGTCTGAGCCGTATGACTCGCGAGGAGCCTGAGTACTCCGGGGTGATGGTGATCTCATATCCGGCGCAGCCCTGTGGGCGCCAGGCACAACAGCGCTCTTCATCATTCAACTTACAGTCATCTCTTGCACTTGTGTTCGATTCGTGGGCTGCGTATTGCCACGACGGCTCTTACCTGGTGACACACATCTCTGCACGTCTCGAACTTGGCCATTCCAGTACGCGTCTCCGGGACGAAGATGACGAGAGGCATCACGCATAGTAAGTCCTCGACCACCTTGAAAGACACGATTGGTCGTCATCGCTCCATATGCCTTTTCTTCTTTTTTCCCCCTTCCTCTTGCCCGATCGCTACTGAAGGACGGGAAAAGGTTGCGTATCCGCAGGGGTTGGCTTGTGGATAGCCGGGGGGAATGTGCTTGCCGCGAACAAAGTACCTCACGCCGCTCTTCTTTGAGCCCGACGACAAATAACCAGTTTTGTAATTGAGGCTGTTCCAGTTTCTCACCGCCAGTTATCTCCAACGGGCCACACAAGTGATCCGGAACACTTGTCAGCAGGGTGAAGAACATATCGATGATACCCAGCCAGGTAGACCAGAGCGTTCTCGTTCCTTGTGTGCTATGACTTGGCGGCTGCTGCTCCAGCTAGTCCTGGCCCTGTCGGGTTTCTCTCGCCTGTCCTCACTTGTTCCTATCCCTCTCGCGTTGCGTTGTCCCTTCTACCCACATCTGCTATCTTGCTGATTTCATCTGCGTGAACGCTGTCGCGGTCCACAGATACGGATCTCTTGATACAGATCACTACATACCAAGGAATCTCAAAGTAGACATGGACATAGAGGGTCCCCGGCAGCAAAACCTACCCATAGCGTCTGTGTCATCACGAAGAGAATTGGCAGTTCTCGCTGGCAACAGACTGCATGCAAGGATCACATCGCATATCCCGTCCCAATAAGCGCCTGTCCAGCCCCGTGGACTCCGCCTTCCTGCCGGTGTCGTCTGGTATCAGTAGGGACCGAGGCTTGTAAAGCTTCTCAAGTAACCCGCCATATCTCATGGTTGGTCTTTTTTAATCTTTTAATTCTCTTTGAAAGGCGACATTTCATTCATGGGAAGTGAGTAGTTCGACGTGGGAGAAATCGCGGCCAACACCTGCCGCTGACCGCCAGTTCATGCCAACTACGACATAGTCTCAAGAAATCGTTTACAGTCTTGAGTATGTACCAGGGACTTCACCTCCGGCATGGGGGAAGACAGGTACCTCGTCTTAGGAACGATCGCTGGGCGGTATCAAGCCAGTGCTCTACCCGCCACGGGTTCCCGTGAGGGAGATTCCGGCTTTCTTTCTTCTGCTTGCGCCGAATCATCCCTCCGGGTCCGTCGTTGAGGGACGGCGCCGGCTGCCGTCTCCAGATGACACCTGCAACAGGACCGAGCCTCCGCCAACCTTGGACGACTCACGTCTCTTGTTTCGCGTGACGGCATACGGCTCTCGTTTCTACATGTACGACGGCAAGGGTCGCCCAGTCGTCGACGACGTCCCTCTCGAGCCTGGTTTCTTCGAGGGAACGTCATTCTTACCCAACCGGCAGCGAGCATCAGATCGACCCTTCATTGGCATCGCAAGTATTTGAACCCACAAGACTTGTCAGGGCTGGAAGCTGGAGTTGCGCGCTCCCGACCCATCCCACTTGGTTCAGCTCTGGAGGCCTCGCGCAAGCATCTCCGGATGTATCGACCAAGCTCTGCGGAGGCAACAGATGCTGCCGGTGGTGACCGATGCGTGACGGCCAGCCGCCGTCGGGGAAGCGATGGCCTTTTTTTTTGTCCCCCCCCCCCCCCCCGAATTGCCTCAAAGAAAAGAAAATTGAGGGAGTTCAACAGATTCTTCCAGTCTATCAGTTACAAACAAACAAAAAACAAAAAAAAGCATTCCAAGACGAGTTAGTACACGGCGGCGTGGGACGCGAACACGTCCTTGCGATCCGGGAAAATCTGGTTCTGCCCCCGTACGGCCGGAACGTATGACGAGCACCTTGGCCTCGCAGAGAAGGAGGCGGGGATGTGAACTGAGTTTGAGGTTTGAGGTACGCGGCCTCCGAGTTTTGATATTGCTCTTCATATAATACCTTTATGGTATATAAACCGGGGATTCGAAGCATCATCGTAAGCCTTGCGATATTGACCACCACAAGACGAGAATCTCTTTCCGGAAAAGCCGCCGACGAATTGACATGGAAAGAAATAGGCAGACCTACCCCGCGCCTGTCTCCCGGGGGGTAATCAGAGTAGGTCCGCCGACGGCGATGGTTCTTCATGGCGGCCCGGAGCCGACTTGGGGACGTTGACGGGAAAACTGTTGATCCGTGTGAGATTCTCGACCTCACCCCCCGGGGCTGAGAAAGGATCGCATACGTAGAGATCAGTTGGACTCTTGGAATAGATGGCGGTGTTCATTTTGCGTCTTTAGAGTTCCCTGTAGTTATATAAAAGCAGCATCTCAGAAGTTTTGCCCTACAAAACATGTAGCATTACTAGATACGCGGCGTTTTCAACTGCCCTGATATCGCCACTCAACGTAGCAAAAGTGTTGACTAGATCTAGGAGAAGCTGTGGCATACTACCTCCCATACCCTGCAAGGAACCCAGAAAGAGTGTGAGATGTATACTTGAATTAGACGTTGCCCACCCTTCTCTCTTCCCTCGCTTCGTAATGGTCTATCGGCTGGACATCGCCAACATATGCCCACTTCGTCAGAGCTCCAGTCAGAACCGCGGCACCTGTTTATATATTATGCTGTTTCCGTTGGCCACCGAGCGTTCTCCCCAACGCGGCGCAGTGGTACGAGATATCTGCCCCCCCCTGCCTCCCTCTCTGTCGATAAGCCAGGACCCAAGCCTCCCCCCCCTCCGCCAACAGCCCGGACCGCGTCCTCCCTGCCACGGGCCGGGAGAACCGGAATGACACCGCAGAAATTACGGCGGCGACTCGTTCCTCAGCTCGTTGCGAACCAGTCAGAGCACGACCCTCCCTCCATCCTGTTTTGCGTATTTTGATGCCATTACGTACAACCATCGTCACACTGAAACAGAGATTGCGTCGCGAAGACGGTCACGCACGCCGGGTTGGTGGGACGTCAAGGCCAAGGGTGTTGGCATCGTTAAAACAATGTGAGGTTACCAGTGGTTAGGACGATGGGGTTTCTCATTTGCAGAATATGTATAAGCGGGTTTTACTGTATTACCCGTATCCCGTTGGAGGTGGTTTCTCCGTACGACTCGAGTCAACAGAAAACAGAAGACGACCTCCCACTATATCCCTCCCACCCCAACCCCTAGACAAAAAATGCAAAAGAAATATGTTTGCCATTGTGATGGCCACACAATGGCGGGCGAAAAGACCTCACGCGCGCGTGCATCAAACCCGTGCAGTCGTGGCCACGTTGGATGGGGAAAATAAAAAGACAACAAGAAACGCCGAAAATGCAAGTCGTCATGATACACCTTGCCAGCCCGCCCGCCCCAAAATGCTTCCCAGTTTGCAAAGCCTTTCGTCTAGATCTCGTCAAGCCCCCCGTGTTTCCTCATTTGTGCAATCCTTTCTCGCCTGAGGACACGACACGACGTTGGTAGTTGGGGAATGCTCATTCCTGCGAGGTCATACACCCCCACCCGACGCGGCCGGCACTCCCGCTTGTTAGGTGCCAATTGACATCTCCGTGTTGGGGGAGGGGACTTCCCACCCTCTTTTACGCCTCGTCGTGGTGCTTCGCTTCAGGGCGCGGCGCGTACATGCGGAACTGCGCAAAGATGATAAAGTCCTCGACCATGGTGCCCAGCGACCCGAGAAGCCAGGGGAGCGCGTTGAGGAGGTAGGCCTTGTCCTGCTTGAACGAGACCAGGCTGGCGCCGTAGGTGAGGTTCCCGGTCAGCGAGAGGAGGAAGAAGAGCAGCGCGAGACCTTCACAAGACTTCTCTCGGTAGTTCTTGATAATCTGCGGGATGCGCGCCGTGAGGTAGCACGCGGCGCTGAAGTACCCCAGCAGCAGGCCGACCTTCTCCAAGGTGTCGGCCGCATCGGCGGGCGAGCCGGCGTCGGCGTCGGGCGACGACGAGTCCCAGGCGCCCGCCTTGTACGAGAGGAACCAGCCGGCGGCGCCGACGAGGTAGACGGCGGCGATGCTCAGGGTGTTGTGCAGCCACGGGTTGCTGTCGGGGGTGTCGTCCTCGCCCGTGACCATCTTGCGCAGCGGGTCGAGCGAACTCTCCCTGTGCAGGCCCTGGCGGCGTTGCGAGCCGGGGAGACCGGAGGCGGCGGAGGAGGAGCGGCGGCGGAGAAGGGGCTCGTCTTCGGTGGCCTCTACGGGGGTGGTGGAAGCGGCTGCGGCGGCGGCGGCGGCGGCGGCGCGGCGGGCGTTCTTGGTGTTGTAGTAGACGCACTGGCCGATGAGGATGAGATCAGCGAAGCAGAAGTACGACGCGAGGCCGACCGCCGTCGGGGCGAGGTGCGTGAAGAGGGCGCCTGCACATGTGGGAGGTTGAGTCAGTGAGCCGGAAGCACGCGCCAAGCCTTTTATAGTTGGGGGTTGATTTTTGATTTTTAAAGAAATTTTCGGGTCGAGGGGGATACGGGGGAGAGGAACCGGCGTATTGCTTCCGGGATGGCGGCGAGGTGACGGAAAACATCACAGCAGTTCAGAGCCGCAGCAGAGCAAAGGACCAGAGGAAGGGGAGGCGTAGAGAAGATGACGAGCGTGGAGAGGGGGCGCGTTGCTTACCGAGGAGGTTTGTCACATCGCCGATTAACCAGATAATCAGAAAGCCCATGGAGAGGCCATCAGCGCTTTGCGCCTTGTAATTGGTGAGGAGCTGGGGGAGCTACATGGAAAGTCCAAAGTCAGCGAAAGGAGCCTCTTCTTCTTTTCCCCTCTAGGCTGATTCGGGATATGCGAGGCGGCGGGGGACGGAACGAACGAGAAGGCATATCCACGCCGTCAAGCTGATGCTGCCAAAGATGCCGGACAGAATCTCCTCGACCTCGGGCGTGTGCGATAAGGCGGCGTATGCCGTGACTGCGAAAGATGCCATGGTATTTGGGTTTTTCCCCCGGAATGCCGCCGATTGGGAAATGAAAAGGGAAGAGTTTTGAAAGCGGAACGAGGGGAAGGGGAAGAAAAGAAGCCGCGGAACGAAGGTCAGGTTCTCTCTTCCACCGTCTGTCTGCGTTCCGCAGAGTTACGCAGCGAAAAAGAAAAAAAGAAAAAACAATGCGACAAGATAAGGTATGCAAAAAAAGTATCTCTGACCAATCGGCGGCAATCATTTACACTTTTTTGTCCTGTTATCTCTTATCGCTGACCGCATCCCGATAAGGAGACGACCCTGCATGACATAACCGATGGGGACTGGAGGGGTGACTTGGCGGTGGCCCGAGAGCGACCAAGGCGGAATTCAACATGGATCGTCCACCTCCCCAAAAGATGGTTCTACTTACTTCCGGAGCGGCTCTCAGGTCAAGGTGGATCAATCATGCTCGCCAATGAGAAGGCTGCCTTTGTCATCTTGTTATCTTGTCATCTGGTCTGGTCTGGAGCAAGCCCGGTCCCGCTGGCGCAGAAAAAGCTGAAGGGCGCAATTCAGTGATGCTGAGGTGGAGGAAGAGAGGAGGAGCTGAGCTTATGTAAACGCGTCATAAGACAGACGCCTCAGCAAAGCAGCGGCTCCGTTCCAATAAGCTTGCATACTGCGCATGGTATGGTATGGTATGGGTATGCAACGATGCATCGAGACGAACCGCTGGCTTGGTCCGTATCGTATGGTGTAGGTAGACTGCAGTCAGTTCACCTTCTGTCGGAATAAAGGTCTTCTTCACACGAGCCGACACCCAAGGTTTAATGCATGATAGCGTCATCCTTCTCCCATCATCACAAGGCCACGGGAAGTCTGTTCCTGGTTGCATTGCATTCCAGGCTGGTCACCGGACATCCGCCGCTCGTTAGCAATGCTTCCGCTGCGTTTCACGTGGACTCACCCCGCACCGCCATGATGCGTGTGGCTGGGCTGATGCAGGTGTGGATGGGGCAGATGACAGATGTGGGGCTAGGTAGCTAGAGTTCGTTCCTCGGCCAACACACACAGAGCAGCCCCGGCCAGGGTCCAGCACCACCGGCCCGCACACAGCGCCAGTCATCCGTCCGTCCGTATTGACATTGACATTGACACTGACGTTGACTTTGACGTGGGTTGGGCGTTGGCGGGCGTACATCGCTCACGTCCCCCACGCGTCGGGCTTCCATTTAAGCTTCTGTCCGTCCTGTCCCCCCCGTTGTTTGGCCCGTCGTAGGGCTTCTTAACGACACCAGACTAGCAATCGCGATTAGTTTCCACCTGTAGCTGTCACCTAGTTCTTCAAGAAAACAAAAACAAAAAAACACACCCGTGATTCGTAGTGTGAGTCACCACCATGAAACTCTCGACCACCGTCACGCTGCTCGGTGCACCTCTTCCCGGAGTCCTCGCGTGGGGAAGTAAGTCGCTCTAGTTCCTGTTGCTACGCGTCAGTGGCCGCCGAGGAACCATGCTGACTGCTCGCTGTCAAAAGGTTTGGGGCACATCGCGACGGCCTACCTCGCCAGCCACTTCGTCGCCAACACGACCGAGGCCTTCTTCCAGGACCTCCTGCGTAATGACACGGAGCACTACCTGGCCGGCGTCGCGACTTGGGCCGACACGATCCGGTACACGAGATGGGGCCACTTTACGGGGCCCTTCCACTTCATCGACGCCCACGACAGCCCGCCCGGCTACTGCGACGTCGACCTCGAGCGGGACTGCAAGGCGCAGGGCTGCGTCGTGACGGCCCTCGCCAACTACACGGCGCGGTCCCTGGACCCCGCGCTCAGCGGCTGGGAGCGGAACCAGGCCGCGAGGTTCGTCGTGCACTTCATCGGCGACATGCACCAGCCCCTCCACGACGAGGACGTGGCCCGGGGCGGCAACGGCATCCACGTCAAGTGGCACGGCGCCGACTTCAACCTGCACCACGTCTGGGACAGCTCCATCGCCGAGGCGCTGATCGGGGGCTCCCGCCGGAGGCCGTACGACAACGCGAAGCGGTGGGCGGACGACCTGGCCGGGGAGATCGAGAAGGGCAAGTTCGCCGGGCAGAAGGAGGAGTGGCTGAAGGGCCTCGACTTCGACAACGTCAACTCGACCGGTCTGCGGTGGGCGAAGGAGGGCAACGCGTTTGTGTGTACTCACGGTATGTTTTGATTCTCGAGCCGGGGCCGGTGCCAACCCAACCCAAACCAAACCCCCCATTCCCAGACGGCACTGCGACGGTTACATACCGCGTCGTCAACTGGCAAAACTAACCTTTTCCGCCCAGTCTTTCCGGAGGGCCCGCGGGCGATCGTCGGACAGGAGCTCGGCGGCGACTATTTTGAAAAGGCGGCGCCGGTGATCGAGCTGCAGGTGGCCCGCGCGGGCGTCAGAATGGCGGCTTGGCTAGATCTCATCGCGGCGGCTCACCAAGACCGGACGGGGAGGAAGGCGGCGGCGGCGACTATTGCGGTCATGGAAGAATTATAATAAAAGGGATATGAGACCGCCAAGCCCATGCTGCCGTTTTGCAACAAAAAAAAAAACCCGGCCCTCCCGTAGAAGATCCCTCGTTTATACCACCGGGCAAAACATGATGTGATGCAAGTGAAAAGCTTGGCGGATTTTCTGGCGGCCCCCCCCGTTTTGTTTTTCGTCGGCATTTCCCATCATGTTCCATACCTACCTACCCAACCCTCACAAAGGTCTGGTTGACGGGCTGGGACGATCCGTGGCAGCCCGCCAAGATATCGTGAGGCTCTCCCTCTCACCCACTGACGCATGATAAACAAAGGGTCCAAAAGTCAATGACAGCTGCCAGGCGGGCTATTCGCAGAGAGGCCCCGCACGTCCAGGCCCTGTTGGAAGTTGTTCCGAGGGCCGTCGCGGTGTTGCGGATGGAGGGCGATCACGCCGGGCGTGTCGTGGTCTCTGGCCGGGCTGCTCAACCCCAAAGCCTTGACAGCCGGCGGCGACGTTTGATTATCATGGGAGGTTGTTTCCCAGAGGCGTACTCGGCAGACTCTTGCCCTGGCGCCCCCGGACAAAGTGGCGTGATTTCGACGGACGTGAGATGCCGCTAGGGTGTGGGGGAAGGTGCCAGCTGGGGGCGTCTTTACTGACTGTTCAGCCGCGACAACGAAAGGGCAGCAAGCAGGCAGGCAAGGAAGTAGGCAGGCAGGCATTAGGGATGATGGGCGACGTCTGACAAGAGGATGGAGATTTGACAGCCGGCGCCTGGGGCTGTGGAAGGGGGACACAGGCGCAGGAGATGATTGGTTAGTGCCGGGAGCGCATGGCAACCGACGCAACGGGATTGGCACGGATTGGCACGGATTGAGTGCATCTCAAGTCTGCGATGACGGTTAAGCTTACTGGGGTATTCGCTACTAGTGCACTGCGTAGACTACGTATCCGTAGTGCTCCTCCGTAGCTCCGTAGTATTAGATGGTAAGGTGTGGGTGGGCGGGCGGGCGCAAGGCAAGGCAACGAGCGCAGGTTGGTTTGGGAGGAGACGGCGGGGGCAGGTGTTTGTCTTATTTGTCCCTCTCTGACGGTCATCGAGTTTCAACTCTGCTCTCCCGAGCTGGGATGGAACTTGGGAAGGGCAGGCATGCAGGGAGAAGTCGACGAGGATGGGCCTGCCGAATGTTCTCTGTACCATGTAGGTGGTGGCAGTATGGGCGAGAGACTGGCACAAGTGACAAATGGAGGAGGATGGCAAGGCAAGGCAAGGCAAGGTGAACCTGTTTCACCATTGAGTTTTTGGCACAGGCTTCAAACCCAGCCTCGCGTCGCAGAAATGGAGTGGGTCCCTCACTGTGTAGGGGCGTGTACGTGTATTGACAGGGGGTCGGGGTCGTCGCCGCCGCCGGCAGCTCCAGTGAACCGGATCCGACGAGGAAAACAGACTCGTCACCTTTCCCTCTTCCGGACAAGCCCTTTAATTGATTGTTCTTGGGGCTACTACTAAGCGCAGCCTCAGGGGAAAGAAACAGCCCCATCGTGTATGCGGGATCGCGGAGGTGATGAGACGAATATGGGAGACATTGTTTGCCGTGGTGCCGGGCCTTTGGAGACGAGATGTTGGGTCTCGTCTCTCGCCAGTCCATCCATCCTTTCGCGATGGGGGGATTGTTGAACAAGGCTGCAAGGGTTGAGCCGTAAATCCGTGCCGTCGGGGCCGCCACCCATGTGTGCGTTGCCCGTATCCATTGATTGTTCAATCATTTGGTCGGTCGGTCCTGAAGACTTGCTTTACTCTGTGAGATGGGAGCGGCGACGTATGATTTGAGCGAGAGATCAGCAATAGAATTGCCTTGTTAACTAGAAATATCCTGACGTACCTACCTACCTACCCACCTACCTACCTGAGCACCCAAGTAGGCATGAATAGTATCTGCTATGTGGAGGAGGCAAGGCTGAAAGAATTGAATCATTCCAAAAAAGGGAACCTTCTCGACTCAGATGGGCCATGCCATCCATAGGTTGGTTTGGCGGCAGAAAGCCTACCGGTAGTCAACATGGGATGAGAAGCGAAACTGTCATCCCATGAGACAAGCATATCTCTTCTCGGCTTACCAAGGGTGGCCATGAGGTAGATCGGATTAACCTTTTTTTTTGGTTTTTTTTTTTTGTGCTGCTCATGTCAAAAAAAA
>MU846259.1:34802-53842 GCA_030867225.1 Colletotrichum caudatum
AAAAAAAAAAAAAAAAAAAGACGCGCCATCGAGTGAAAAGTGGGGTTGGGGTGATGTGGTGTGTGCCAGAAGAGATTGAGGGAGAAGGGGCAGCGACAGACACGGCACACAGCAACCCGAGGCGAACACACATGGAAGAGAGATTCGGAGTGACGCAGCGCCGTTGGCAGGAACACGACACACCCATTTCGCCAATGGGAGTCCCCTGCTCCTTCCAGGGCCCAGGACAACCTTAAAAACGGGCGGAAAAGTGCAAGAGGGGCTCTCGGCTTCCTGTTACGTCCACAGTAGTGGGACAGTCACACGGGGATCTCCACGCGCGGGCGCAAGCAACCTGGGCCGCTGCAGGTACCGAGTGGAGATCGCTCTTGGCACCCTGGGATGAAATGGAATGAATGGTACGCTCGCTTGTTGGCTACCTTACCTACGTCCTCCCTACCTACCTACAGTACCTAGGTACGGATAGTGTGCCATACCTGCCAGGTAACGAATAGTGGTACCTAGGTAGTTTACCTGCCTACTTACGCAGTAGTGCTATGTAGATGAAAGACCTTCCTACGGAGTAGTTTGCCTAGGTAATTCAGATACGTACCCAGCACCTCGCTTTGCTGAGGTAAAGCCCCCCCCACAGAAACCTCTCATTACACTGCCACTCCTCCCAAGCCCCTGGCTGACACGGGCGCGCTCCCTCACCCCCTCCCCTCTTCCTCTCAAACCACACACACACACACACACACACACACACACTCACACAGTAAACGCTGCCGCAACCGGACGTCTCCGTCCCAAGGGGGCCCGGAGACCTTGCCGTCATCCGAACTTGCAAACTCAAAAGATTAGGTTTTACTGGATGCTTGGAGCCGTCATTGTTCCAACCTTGCAGGTCAATTACACATCGCAAAGACGGACCTTGACATCGAGTGCCCCCCCATGCATGCCCGCCCGGCCAACCCAAAATGAGGTTACCGGCGGCCCCGGTACAGACGAGCAAGTCGAATCGATACGCGCATCGCCGCACGGTCACGTCCTTATCTGCAGACCGTATTCGCACATATGTGGTGGAGATATCTGGTGGTGCGTTGCAGTGTGCCCACCGGATTTAGTCGAGCACTACAGATATCAATGCGACATGACGACTTTTGTTAGATTTGCGGTGCGACTAGCCGGCCGTTGCGCTCGCCTAGCACGGCATGTCTCGCCCGTCTGGACGGCCCGGCGCCAATCATTCCTTTGCCGTTTTCTCCCGACCAAGCTTGAGACCGCTCTGGTGTCGCCGGTATCCGCATTCAGAGAGGAGAGGACGAGGCCGGGAACACAGCGCGCTTCGGAGATGGCCAGACGGGCAATCATCAAACCACCATAGGGGACAAAAAAAACTAAAAAAACTGTTGCAAGCCTCGACTTGTTGCGCGTATAGGTATTCGTCGTAGGCAAGTATTGCGCAAGTGGGCAAATCGGCCCCAGTATCCGATGGGATGCCGGGCATTCCGGGTGGAAATCATGGAAGATCGCCAAAACGCTTAGCATGAGGTGCTAAAGCCATGCCGACTCAGGCGTCAGCGGGAATCTTGTCTGTCTGCGGTGAGTGGGTGGGTGTTCCTCGCAACGGGGGTCGCGGCACAGCGGCAGAATGGCAAATCCGTCTTGATTCCTCATCACCTTAGAGAGGCCCTGTCAGTTGAAGAAGACGACCGGCCAAACCTAGGGGTGGTCACGCTGCAACAACGGTGCAGGCCTCGAGGAGCGAAGTGCACCCGGGAGAGAGAGATTGCGACGGAGCAGGAGGCGAGGCATCGCCCAGCCAGCCCGTCTACCTACTACTACGACGACTCGCTCGGTACGAATAGCCAGGGTAGCACGAATTAACGGCGCAGGATAGGAGAGGCGAAGAAAAGGTGAGGAGGACCCGCGCTTAACAGACGGCAAAAAGACCCAAAATGTTGTCCAGTGCGTCTCGTTTTGCTTCATCGACGCATCGGCCGAAACGCTATTTGCCTGATGATCGTGAGGCGAAGGCTCCTCATTGGCTCGCTAAGCCGCGCCGGGGCCGACGTGGGGACTCCGTGACCCCATTCTGCGACGACAGGAGCCGCATCGGACCCTGTGACGGCGGCTCAGGCTAGGCTAGGGCCAGGAAGGAACCGGATGGGGGGTTGCTGACAGCACTTCTCCAACGCCCAATCCCTACTCCTTCCTCCACCCCTTGCCGATACTCGGGTTCCTCTTTTTTCCTCCTCCATTCCGTTTTTTTTCTTCTTTTTTTTCCGCCTTGTCCCACGCATCACACATTGGACGACGTGTAAGAGAGACAGAGTGAGAGAGAGAGAGAGAGAGAGAGACGGTCACACTGACGTTGGCCGAACCGCCCGCCCTGTTCGACTCAACTCGGGTTTACCTCACCCACCCACCTGCCATCTGGTCGAGACGGTACGGATACCTGTCCGTCATCGACGGCCATCGTCCACGACAAACCTTCACCCCTGTTCGGACCACAGCTTGAACACACCCGGTTTGCGCTGCGAAACCCCTGCAACAGCAGTCGGATTCCAATTTCTTCGTCTTCCGTCTCCGCCAGAGGGAGGCGTCTCTCTGCCTGCCACATCTCCGTCTTCCAAAGCGGGCCCGCAATTGTCTGCACGGGGGGGTCGGATGCTGAGCAACACCAGTGTGCTCACCCCCCCCCCCCCCCCCTTCCCCCCTCCCCCCTTGCTATCAGTTTGAGCCATGCCTGCCTACACTATACGTGCTGTGCTGTGCTCCGTACACTTAGTACTACCAAGTCGACACCACTGCTCCCTTCCTCCTGTCAGTCCTCGTCTCCCCTCCCCTACCATGTCCCCTGCGCCGCGTTTTGGACTCGTGGAGACGATAGCCCCCCTGTCAGGTTTAATGCCAAGACTCATACCCCTGGCTGAACCGGTACCAGCCTGCAACCGCAGCCCTGTGCATATGGGACTTTAAAGCTTGGCACAGAACTCATATTTGTCTCGACTCTTCCCTTCTTATTCCTCCTCAAGCTCAGTCTCGATCATTCCTTTCGTCTCCCCAACCTTTATTTCCCAATTATCCTGTTGCCTCACGCTGGGAGTGTGTCTTCACATTCATTCATTCTTTTCTTTCCAGCTTGCTATCGTAGTCAGGTGTTGCGACCATTCATTTCATCCTCAGCCTACTTGTTCGCTTTTTGGTCTGGAACCACCCCCCTTTCGAACGTCAACTCTAGTAGTTTATTCAAAGCGACTCGCCCGACAACCTCGTCCGACTCTCAAAGCTAAAACAAAAAAGACAAGATGCAGATTCAGAAGCTCATCGCCGCCCTTGCGGGCATGGCCGTCGTCGCCGACGCCTCCGTCACCTTCCTCGACACGCCTTTGAGCGCCGCCCTGGCCAAGCGTCAAAACCGAGGTGGAAACGGTGGAAACAACAACAACAACAACAATGGCGGTGGCGGTGGAAACGGCCAGCTTTGCCTGAACGCCAACAACGTGCAGAAGGGTTCCGACCAGGCCGGAACGCCCAAGCAGGGACAAGCCAACTCCAAGACGTAAGTGAACAAACAAGCACACTCACCCGGTACCAGAAAACGCGCTAAACAAGCTTTCCTTCTAGTGACGCCGCCAACTTCATCAACATCTGCAACGGCAAGCAGACCACCAACGGTGAGCAGAAGACTGCGGGTTCTTGCAACGGTATTCCCATGGGTGTTATCCCGTCTCAGAACAACATGGTCTCCACCATCATCAAGAACCCCCCTCCCGGCGGCAACCTCCAGGCCAACCAGCAGTTCAACGTCCAGCTGAAGGTCAACAACCTGCAAGCCGGCTCCTTCACGGACGCCCAGTCCACCTACTACTCGGCCCCCCAGGATACCAACGGCCAAGGCAATATAATTGGTCACGTTCACGTCACCATCCAGGACATGGGTAACTCCCTGACCCCCCAAAACCCCCTGGACGCCAAGCAGTTCGTCTTCTTCAAGGGTATCGACGATGCCGGCGACGGACAAGGCAACCTCCAGGCTACTGTCACTGGTGGTCTTCCCGCCGGCAACTACCGTGTCTGCTCCATGTCGAGTGCTTCCAACCATCAGCCCGTCCTGATGCCCGTCGCCCAGCGCGGTGCCCAGGATGACTGCAACAAGTTCACCGTTGGAGGTAACGGCGGCGGCGGTGGCGGCGGCAACGGCGGCAACAACAACCAGAACAACGGTGGCAACAACGGTGGTAACAATGGTGGCAACAACGGTGGTAACGGTCAGAACAGTAAGTAGTCCGGTAACCCAAGGCTTGATCCCACTGCACCTAGATAGACTGACCGTTCTGCAGAAGGAGGCAACAATGGAGGTAAGCAGCAGAACGGAACGAGCACCGGAGGAAACCCTGACCTATCTAACCAATCATCCCCGGGAAACACAGGCACTGGATCTGGAGCCCAATCTGGACAGACTGGAAATGCTAACACCAAGACCCAGGGCGGGGGCGGCGCCAGTAACTCGGGATCCGGTAAAGGAGGCGCGACGGCGAACGCTATCGGTGGAATCCAGGCCCCGGCGGTCCAGAACTCCGGCGATAGCAGCCGACCCTTCTCGGTCAACGGCAACACCTTTGTGAACAAGGCGGCGGCGGTCCAGCGTGCCTGCGACATTCAACGGAACGGATGCTTCGACGCCATCAACCGGAAACAAGTCACCTCGGCATCCACTTCAGACTGCGACAGTCAATTCTCGACCTGCACCCAGGAGCTCTCATAAGGCCCCATTTTTTTCGTTTTCGAGGACGACCGAGAATTAGGAATTTGCCTTGCGGGCCACAGGATACGGGACCAGGGACTTGAGCCGTTTTTGATACCAGGACGACGGAGAGGCTTCTTTCAGGTTGCACCCGGGGATCGCCATCCAGAGTTGGACCACTTGGTGTAATGACTTTTTTTTATTTCTGGTTGTTTTTTACGAAAACGGTTAAGGGGGTTGTTAGATGGGTGTTGCGGTCTGGCGTGGATGGGGGTTGTCTTTCGTCGTCGCGTCTTTTTCTTTTGTCCGACGATGGGGAAAACCGGTGCCGTGCTTGGGATACCACAGGGCGCATCAGCGACACCATTCGGCAAAGCTCCTCCCCCTCTATATTATTGTTCTAATGTCACCCCCCCCTCACACCGTCACCCACGACAAAAATCTTCACGATCCATCCACCTTTCTGTACATTTAGAGGGAGTTTTTTTTTTTTTTTACCGTTGGCAGAGGATACGCAGCAGCATGACTTGGAAAGGATTGGAGGATACAATTCCAGTAGAGAGTTGCACAGATTTTTCTTTTCACATTTTTTCCTTGCAATTTTTTTAATGTTGCATGGTTGACTGAGATTTGAAGTGTGACATGTCGTGATGTTTAGCTTGAGCTCTGACCAGCAGGTTGACAAAAAACAAAAAAAACTCAACGTTCCAGGATGTTTGGGGTCATTTGGTGTGGGTGGGTTAGGGGTGGCCGTGGCAGCGGGTGTGCGGCGTCTGATCTGCGTGCGAAGTGAGTGTCTCGTTCATGCGGCCCGACCGCTGGGAGAGAGAGAGAACGACCAGCCAGCCAGAGCGCATGAAAGGGTGTGTGTGTGTGGCCTTGCCTTGGGCTTGGTCGTAGCTGTCTCTGGTTTCCAACGGAATGACTTGAGGGAGATTGGGAGACGCCGGCTTGGCGACCGAAGGTGAAGGGGGGGGCTGTTGCTGCTGCGAAACGCGGAAGCCTCCTCTCCCAGTGGGGTGGAAAGGGGGAGGGGGGGGCTTAGGGTCAAAAAGATGCATGATAGGGTATAGGTACCTACATACATGAACTACTAGTGGTAAAGTACTACGGCGATTATACAGGTACAGCCGTGGATGGATGAATGGATGCATCTAGAGAGAAGATCAGAGTTGAGACGTTTCAGACTCCTTTTTTAGGCCATGCGTGGACCCCTCGGGGTTTGGGACGGATGCGACTGTATCGTGCGTGCTTCTGCTGCGCTGCGGCGTTGGGATGCGACGGTATGAGGGAAATGGCACATACGGTACGTACCCCTGGGCATAGGGCATATTTAAGATGTGTTATAGTTCGACCTGTAGGTACGTACTCCGTAGTATATACTATATGTGTGTGCTGGTGAAGAGATGCATAAGAGAGACGGACACGACCGGATTATCCATTGCTACCGTGGTGGGAAATTGTCAAAGTGTTGGGGGATACGCGTCTCCTTTCTTTTTCTTCTTCATCTTCTTAGCGAGGGCGGCGTTATGACATGGCGGGGGGGACCCCTGGTAAAGGGGGCAACGCAGTTTGGCTTTTGGTTATGAGCCATGTGTCAGATCGCAGATTGCGATATTGACGCTTAAACTCTTTTTTTATTATCTTGGTGCTCCGGGTTCCCCTTCCTTCCCTCCCTCCCTCTTTCATCTCCCCTTTCCCTGCACAGCCGCAAAGTATGCTCCCCCTCGCGCGCTGCTGGCTGGCGTATGCCTGAGACTGTGCGGCCTGCCCACGCGCCCGCCCCCCTTTCCAAATGACACGATCTCGAGGGGTTTCGAAAGAAATTTGGGACGAAAAGAAAAAAAAAATGAAGAAGAAGAAGAAGAAGAAGAAGAAGACAAAAAGACTGTTCGGACGGTGTATGTCGTCTGCGTGGCGTCCCGATAGAAAGGCCGGGTTTTATTTATTTACGGCAAGGTCGGATTGCGCGCGCCGTCTCTGTGCGAGATTTTGATTCCACAAGAGGCTTGGCGGGTCTAATACTTCGACGTTCGTGATACCCCCCTTTGATCGTTCGGTGTCGTCTCTACGTGAGATAGCCATTTGGTGCTCCCCGTCCAACCAACCCGGAGGAGGAGGAGGAGGAGGAGGAGGAGGAAGATAGTGAAGGTGACCCGGTCGGCACTTCGGCGACAAAAGAGGTGATGGGACAGAAAGCGCCCGTTTTTAACAACGGCGTTTTGAGTCCCCCCCGGGGTGGACGCCTTCGGGCATGCCGGTCGTGAGGGTTCGGTAACTGATTCTCCCGGAGTCCCGGAGACGCGGCGGTGGAACCGGGGTCCATGACCCCACTCCCGACACCGTTGGTAAACTAGAAGAACCGGCGGCTGAAATCAAGTCGCCACACGGAACCCAGTCTGGCCTGGGCGATGTGGCGCGCGGCGCTGATTAGGCTAATGGATTTACGGACACTCGTCTTGCGAAATAGGCCTGACGAGGAAACCGTAGACCCGCCCGCTCCTTTTTCATGTGACCGCTTTGATTGATGGCATGGGATGGGGGCCAGCTCGCCCGTATACACCTTGAGATATCAAGACACATGACACTTACCCCCCCCTGCCCCCCTAGCCGACTGATGCACTTGGCATTCGCGAGAAGGGGGGGGGGGGGGGGGTGCACGAAATGTTTTCTCACAGCACCTGTGGGGAATTGCAGTTTCCGATTTCCCGGCCAAGAAGCAAACATGGCGAACTAGTGTAGCTGTGGGCGCGCCATCGGCCTCAGCCCGATGCAGGAGGACCGTTATTTTTCTCCGATGTCCCCTTTCGGTTTTCCACGACGCGCGCATCAGGGTTTGCAAATCCTCAGGTGTCCGTCTGTCTGAATGCATCCCAAGTAGCTCCCACAAAACAGCCCCGGTCTCAAACCAAGTCGGGCCGGGAAGGGAGGGAGGGGCCCGTAAGTGTGCATATTGATGCAGTAGGTTTGCCATTGTTGGTACCGTAGCCGGCTAACAGTGCCACCGTATCTGGAGTGGGATTAGTGGCCGGGGTGGGGGTCACGATTCGGGTTAGTGTTCGCGTGGGATAAGTGCGTGATCAGGAGTACAGTGTATGCCATGATGTCGGTAAAGGGGGGATGCGGTATCAGGTCATCGGACTCGCCTCCAGTGAACTTGCCTTCCTGTTTTCGTCGAACCTGGGACGAGGGACGCCGCATTCAGCGTCCAGTCGCCTGCAATAATGGCTCGGCTCTGCATAACGCTGTGCTTCGACGATGATTCTCAAAAGGCTCCCCCAACTGGTCAGCATAATACTCCGATCTGTAAGCAAATGTAGGCGTTTGATTGCCTATATCATAGATTTGCAACGACCTGCCGTTCAAAAAAAAAAAAAAAAAAAAAAAAAAAACCGATACCAATCAATGACCGTTGACTCCAAGCATGATAACAGCCGGAGCACATTTGCACGCCCGCCAGCGAGTACCGGAGGCCGCAGCATGTAAGTAAGCAACATAAATTCAGACTATCATTCCGAGTTTTTCTATGAGAGCAATGCAACTACAGCTACAAGAACCGCCGCCACGACGGTAGCGGCCGCACGACCCTGCCGAGGAGGAGGAGCGGCCGACGACCCGGTCGGCGTCCCAGTCGACGTCCCGGGTGAAGTCCCGGTCGGCGTCGTCCCTGACGGCGATGTCCCGGAGGCTTCGGCCGCGGCGTCGACCCGCATGCAGAGGACGTTGGGCTTGCTCACCCGTCCGTCGGTGATGTTCAGCCACGTGTTGAACATGAAGACCTGGAGCCGGCCCGCGGCCTCGGCGTACCCCCGGGCGGCCTCGGCGCCGCCGAGCACCCCGCCCTCGAATGTCCAGATGCCCTCCCCGCTCCGCACCGGCTGTGTCTCGTTCAGAGCGTTGTTGGCCGAGGTCGGGTTGGCGTCGGCCGTCGCGGCGCCGAAGGTGAAGGGGCGCCCGGCCGGGTCGGCGCGCGCCGCGGCCCCGAGCGTCGCGTCGCACGCGGGGATGTCGCCCCACCGCGGCACGATGCACTGGTCCCCGTCGAGGTTGTTGCCCTCGAAGTAGAGCGCGTTCAGGCACTCCTCGCCGAGGACGCGCCCGCAGTCGGTGCTGTTGGCGTCTGCCGCCGTGTACAAGTCGGTGACGTTGGCCGGGAACAGGTAGTCGAACGCCGTGACGCAGAAGGGCGCCGACGAGCCCCTCAGCGCCGACGAAATGTCACCGCCCGCGGGCCAGGTGAAGTCGTACGTCGTCGCGAAGGTGCTGGGCTTATCGATGCCGGCGGCCGAGAGGTTGGAGGGCAGGCGGGGCAGGGCGAGCTCGGTGACGTTGACGCCTGCGAGGGGATACGGATTAGCTTGCTGGGCCGAAGTGGACGCGATGTCAAGTCACCGGGCAGCGATCGGAGAGGTCGAGCGTGCAGGGGGAGAGAGGGATACTCACGCCAAGTCCACTCGTCCTGGACCAGTTGGAGGGTGCTCGATCCGCTGTCCTCGAAAGGCTTGAACTTGACCGACCGCGTCGCGTTCGGCGCGGCGACGGCTCTCCGGAAGACTTCGGCCGTCTGGTCGTCGAAGAACGGCGGCAGCGGCGATCCGAAGCCCGACCCGGGCGCGCGCCACGAATCATCGGCCGCCACGGCGCCTGCGGCCACCATGACGGACGCCAATAGGGCTGCAAACCGGCTCTTCATGATGCTAGGTCTTGTAAGTGAATCGGGATGGCGATGGGTAGATTTCGTAGGGGGACGTCGGCGCACAATCTTCCATTACCCCCCTCCTCGCCCCCCGGGCAGCTTTTTTGACTCTTATAACCAAACCCTTCGCACGCGTTTTCCGCAACAAGAATGGGGTGATGCGCCCACCGACCGACCAGGCCGGTCCTACGCTCTGGACGGCGGGACGCCCGGCGAGCTGGGGCCGCCGCCACGTAGGCCTAGGCGCCATGTCTTACCAGTGATGCAATGCGGTCCCGCGCGGATGCTCCCTTGACAAACCGCATGCCATCGAGTCCTTTCATTCCGAAAGCGTAACCTCCCCCGTCGCGAGCCACAATCGCTCTGAAGGGTACTGATCAACGGCCCTAAAGCACTGCCGGGTCGCTTGCGTCGAGCCGGCCTAGATTTCTTTGAACGAGGCTCGATGGCCGCGTGTGGTCGGGGCAGAAGAAGGAACCAGACCCGGACGGCTGGAACGTCACCGATCTACGTGCTCTTTCTTCCCACTTCAATCCGCTTCGTCGTTTTCATGATTTCTTTACTCGAGTCTTCCCTTGTTTCCGTGTCTTGTCGGTCGACGGAAAGGAACGAGGGGCGAGGCCGGGACGAAAGCATGAGCCCGCCGGACTTTTACTGACAGTCACCTACGCGTGCTTGAATCACAATGGCTTTGTCAGGTGAAGCAAAGACTTTTAAGTGAAAGATTATAGGAGAAAGCCTTCCAGAATGATTATCGCCAAAGGGTATAACAGCTCAGTGCCATGAGAGAGTTGGGATCTTCGTTCAACAAGTTCCCCGGGATATACCCACGAATCATGGGCTAGACAACTTCATCATCGGCCGAGATTCCGGAGGCTAGATACTGGAAGCAAACCGAAATTAACTACGAATCATGAGGAGACCCTGAAGCGGGGTTTGACGACTGCTGTATGAATGTCTTGCTTGGTAACCGCCCTCAGTTCTCTATAGGAACGGACCGGCGTTAAATGACACCACAACAATAATAACGGTCAGTTATATGATGGAATATTTCTTAGTGACTTGTCAGTGGAAGAGCTCTGAATACCAACTGAAATAAGCATCATCGTACTCGAGTCACTATGGTTTTGAAGACGAGCCCAGATCACACCCATTGTTTCCCAAAGCTCCAAGACATTCAACTGTAGGCCACAAAACTCGCCACTTGCCGAACTACTCATCCTCTGAATCGAATTCCTCTTCATCTTCAGTGTCTGTACCGACTCCGATACTAGAGTCGTCCCCTTTTACTTGGCTCCCGTCACTATGGTCCGACGCATTGTCCGCGTTCTCGCTGTCTTTGAGCAACCCGCCATTTTCTTGGCCAACAAATCCATCTACGGAATACTCCTTCAACTCATGGTCTTCGTTGTGCATGTCTTTCCGACTTGGGAAGCATTTGAAACACAGGTCATAGATGTCGCATACAGTACATTTGTACCGCAGCCCAAATGTGACCTGGAGCCACAAAGATTGTCAGTCACCAAGGCAAACCTCGACTGGTACAGTTGATAAAGAAAGCGACTTACTGAAAAACAGCCGTCACACTCGCGGCCGATAGAATCCTGATGTGCCGACGGTATGTCGTGGAATCCGGAGTCCCATACGTGTTTGGAGCCGTCTTCGCCTTCGCGCTCTCTCTCATGCGCAGGAGGCTGCAGCAAGTCCTTGACGTCTTCGTCCTGCCCAGAGAAACACGCAAGTTTCAGCGCCGACCATTTGCCGTCTGCACTTCGGGGCCAGATATCTGCGCCGTAGGTCTTGACAAGCCTTCCGATAATCTGGTTGTGCCCCATAACTCTACACGCCCACATGAGAGGCGTCCAGCCGTCGTTGTCCCTCACGTTGATGTCGTATTCCTTGGGAAGTTTTCTAAGGACTAAATCGAATAGGTACAGGCTGTTCGTGCTAGCGGCGAAATGAAGGGCAGTCCTTCCAAAGCGGTCTGTTGCTTGCATGTCGGCGCCGACCTTGACAAGAAGTCGGATCCCTCTCCAGCTGGCAGTCCATTGTCCGAATGCGGCCAGGTAGTGAACAGCACGGCGACCGAGCTGGTCGGCAACCTCAACGTTGGCGCCGTGGCGGATTAGATACTCAAACATGTTGGACCTCCCGCTTTTGGCTGCGGCGATCACCGGATATGCTTGAGCCCCGCCATGCGCGTCAACATCGACTGGCGGAGTAGTCTTCTGCATGAGATGTAGGAAGATCCGCTCTCGAGTCCGGCCATCCAAGGGCGCGCGTAATATGAGTAGGTGCAGCAGTGATTCTCGAGAAGGCTCGGGGCCAGCGGCGCTCGGGTCGGCCCCGGCATCGGTGAGAAGTTTCAATAGCTCAAAAGTGGTCTCGCCTTTCGGATACTGTGTTTGGCAGACCAAGTGCAGGAAGCTTCCAAAGCCTTCGTTGTGGACGTTCACCCGAGCTCCCTTGGAAATGAGGTACGTCGCGGCGGCGACGTTGCCATTGCCTAAAGAGACCCCTAGCGGCGTGGCCCCGTGTTTGTTGGGAGAGTCTATCGGGGCGCCCAGGTCAACCAGTGTCTGGAGTATCTTCACCGGAGTTTTGGAACTGATTCCATGAAGCGCCGTGTTCATTTCGTCGTCGACTTGATCGGCCCTTGTGCCACGGTCCAGAAAACATCGCATCATTTTGCAAGCTGCTTCAGAGTCGTCTAGGTTTGCGTGTTGCAGGATGAATCTAGCGTCCTTGAGTTTATCATCCAGCTCTGCCCCGGCCTCGAGGAGCAAACTCGCACACTCATGATTGCCGTTCCTGACCGCCATCATCAGGGCGCTGTCGCCGTAGTCGGAGTCATCTGGGTCGTAGTCAAACTTCAAGTCGAGTTTTAACAACGGACGATGGGCAAGGAGAAGCTTCAAAGTATCAAGGAAGTTCCACCTTGCAGACATCATCAACACGGTACCGTAATCACTCATCTTGTTGACGTCTGCGCCGGACTCGAGAAAGAGGGCTACGTGTGCGGGCGAGTCGTAAGCACTGTGAATGGCAGTCCACCCGTTGGGCTTTTGCCAATGAATGTCTGCTTTACGCTCCAGAAGCAACTCGGCGATCTCAGTATCAAAGTTGGAGAAAGACGTGATGTACAGGGGAGAATCTGTCCCTTCAGGGGCATAGTTGACTGATGCACCTTTGTCGAGGAGGAGCTTCACCATCTCGAGTTCGCCTAGCCAGATGGTAAAAGCCAAGGGCGTTTTGAAGCTCGCGTCTTCGTACTTGTCCATCGTATTTACCTGGGCACCTTTATCGATGAGAAGGCTGACCATTTCCTTGTCTCCTGTTTGTATAGCCCGGTGGAGAAGCATTTCTTTATCATTGTAGAACTGGTTGGGCTCAGCACCGTTCTCGATAAGGAGACGGCAGTATTCTGCGACGCCCGTGATGTTACAGAGGACATATAACGGAGTTCCTTTCTTGGAGTCAGCACAGGCATCCGCTCCATGATTGAGGAGGATTCGGATGCACTGCAGCCTGCCGTATCCCGCGGCGCAGATCAGGGGGGATTGCATTTCAAACAAAATGGAGTCCTCGTTGCTGTCTCTAGCATTGGGATCTGCTCCAGCTGCTAGAAGTCGCTCGAGGACTTCAAACTGACCGTTGGAAACGGCTGTGTTGACGACCGACACACCACTTTCGTCCTTATCATTAACGCTGGCTCCAGCGTCGAGAAGCATCTGCACTATCTCGTGATCGCCGAACTCAGCAGCTAATAACAATGGAGTTCTTCCGAGGTTGTCTCGAACGCTTAGGTCGACTTTGAATTCCAACAAGAGTTTGACCACTGTCTTCTGTCCCCAGGCAATTGCCGTATGAACAGCCGTCTCACCCGTGTCTACATTCCTCATGTCGAGATTGAAGCCTGCTTTAATAAGAGCAGAGATCAAAAAATCAATGCCAGAGGCGGCGGCGCGAGAGAGGATGGATTCGGGCCAGGTAAACTCGTCAAGTGAGTCAACGCTCTTCAGGAGTTCCGCCAATGCACCTTCGTTGCAAGAGGATGTGGCCCAGATGATGGCATCCTGCAATCCTGACTCCTGGAGCTGAACTTTCCCCAGAAGCTGGTGCATTATGTGCTCGTGACCGTTTCGTATGGATTCTGTAATGGCCAACCAAGCGTCTTGTTGAAACCATCTCGAGTGTTCCTCTTCTTTGACTTGCTGAGACAACACATCTTCGAGCCCTAACGATGCTATGAGGGGAAGAGTGGAAGCATAGCTTCGATGGATGCGTGTGAAGGGATTCGACACAAGATAATACGCTTCGGCCCATTTCTTCCACCCTTCCGTACAACGAAAGAAGTCAAGCGTAAGCTGAGTAGGTCGATAAGAATCGGAAAGTCGGTAATGTTCAGCCCAAAATCGGACTCCATATTCCAACAAGTCATCACCGGGAAGCACGAGTGGCTTTTTGAGGACATTCCCGCTGTAACTATCGACTGAGAGCCTGACGTATCGTTGCTGCACTTCCGGGTGCATGAGGTACCTCAGGCAAGTCTCGGCCAACAAACCGTGAATCATCGATGGGTTCTCGTCGCCGTCATCATCAATCATAGTTGTGTCGTAGAAAGAGTTGTGCGAGAACTTGAGAATACGTCCCTCTAAAACAATGGCGCCGGAAAACATCCTTATCACGTCTTGAAGCAGCTGGTCATAGTCGATGTCCAGGACTGACGTGTCTGGAACTGTCGAAGCAGCTAGAGCATGGCCGAGCATCCCGATCGTCATCGGTTCAATGGCATATTTCACCCATCGATAGATTGCCAATGCTGACTTTTGTTTGTCAGGTGGCAAAGTGCTGATCAGGACTGACAAGACAGTCTGGGGGGTAGCGGGACGCAGCTTATTGGTAGTTACGGTGATGTCGGCGGTCGAAAGCCCTCGCCCGAAATGGCAAAGCCAGCCGAGAACTATGTAGCCAAGACGTGGTTCTTTTTGATATTGTTCCATCGTTTCCTCGAGGCTTTTCTCGAGACGGTGCAGAACCGGACGTTTCTGGAGCACGTCTTTGAGGCATAGGCCAAGCCCACTGCCATCGAGGCCCATTTCGTCGATTGCGTACCCTGTCAGTGGTGCCGAGAAATCTTCCAAGGAGATTACTTGTAATCCATGGGGTGGATCCTTGTATACCATGTCCTGTCCACTTGTGGTGATGACTAGCCGGTAGCTGGAATCAGTGCGGCTTTGATATTCTAGGACTTTGGCGAGGAACCAATTGCGCTCTTCCTCCATACAATTTTGAAAGCAGCCCAGGACGATAACGGCGTTTTCGAGCCCCTTGCACCGTCTCAATTCCGTGAAGAGATTGAAAAGAACGGGCAGCGACCAGCTCCGGTAGTACTCCAAACTATCAAACACTCGATGTGTAGCTAGGGCTTCTGTCGGTTTCAACCACATGCGCCAGGTCGTTTCTGATATAAACAGGGCGAGCATGGACTTGATGCTTCTGAGTCTGGCATCGTGCTTGTCAAATTCGAAGTAAAACGTAGCACCTCCTTTGTCGTCCTCTCTGAAATCCAGGGTAGTGAAAAGGTGCTGGGAAACCATTGCCATTCGTGATGCGTCTTGCTCAACGCCTTGGATACATAACGTGCAGGGGCCTTTTGTCTCATCGAACATTTTGAATTTTTCGTGGGTGAGGATCCAGTCTAGGAATGAGGGTTTGGGTGCGACTGGATCACTGTGAACCTTTGGCAGTCTCGTAGGTGGCGTCAGTGATAACAAGGCGAATTGACGGTCGTTGAGGTCATGGCTTGCCTTCAGACCTGTGAGTATGTTAGCACAGAAAGGATACGATTGGAAGATCAACATACTAAAGTAATCTGGTCCGAATCGTTCTCTGAAAGTAGCTATCCAGCTCTTCTTGTCTTCAGGGATATCTTCGTCACCTCTGACGAGTGCGGCATGGTCTATGTCGTTCTGGCGCAAACGACTCTGGATTTCAAACGTGCTATGCATGCATGATGTGTATCGGCTGAATGGTGTCCCGCGTACGAGGGGAAGCTCGGTTAAAGCTGGTTGAGGAATCCCGTCCTGGAGACAGGTATCTTTTTTGGTTGTCACCAGCGTATTTGATGATTCGGCGAAAGTAGGCTTCTCTTCCGCGGTGGTGACAATAGCTTTACCTTGGATCATATCCCCATTCGAGTTAGATTTATTGGTTCCAAGCACTGTGTCGTTCGTTTGCTTCTCCTTAGCGGCCTTGAGATGATCTTGGAGGGGCGGAAGGTTGAAGGTACTACTGTGCACCAACCGCGACAAAAGCTTGCTTTCCAGAAACCGAGTGTTAGCGTCGTCTACTTGACAGGCAATATTCTTGATTTTCCTTATCAGTCCACTTTCGATGCTCGGACCGGGTAGACTCATCAAGGTGTACAGCTCATCTTCAAGAACATCGATAGACTCGGTTTTGTGAGGACAGCCGAGAAATATCTGCAACATAGTTGTAAGTGGTCAAGAAGCAGATCCGAGTTAACGCATAACGGGGGCGCATTTTTCTTACAATTGTTGTAGAGAGTTTCCCAATCTGACCCATGGCTTCCCTCGTTTGTTCCCAGGTTTCGACATTTTCAAAGTCCGAGGGAAGGACGGCTTGAGAAGCCTCGACCAAAGCCTTTTCAGCTGTCAGTTAATAACTCATTGCGGACCAGTGATTGAAAAGTACAACTTTCTTCACAACGATACCCCCAATGTCATGACACACCCAAATGATCGGCCGATTGACCTCGGTCTATGCGATGTGTTAACCATGTCTGGTTCAGATGATCCGATGTATCCAATGCGACATGCACTCACATCCAAGAGGAAACGCCTCTTTTCGGCGTACAAACGCAGGAGATTTCGAGATTCCACTTCGATCCCATTCGGCTCAAAGACCCTCGCAGAGTTATGGGTTTCGTATATAAAATCAAGCTGTCGCATAGAGACGCCGTCAAATAACCCCTCCTGAAGGAAAGGGGCCCCACTCTTGGACTTCCACATAGTGCTATGGTTATCACGAAGCCCGTGGACGGTGATCACACTGCGAGTTGACGTGTCAGTGTCAAACGAGACCATAAAAGTATCCAACAGGACGGACGTACTCATAATCGGCGAAATCAGAGAACCAACCACGTGCGCTTAAGCCAAGCTCTCTGGGTTCGTTTTCGAAAGAAGGGGTTGCAGGGCGAAGAGCCAGCGAGAAAGCTGACGAAGTGCTCCTATCCGACAATTCTGATGAAACTATGGATTGGACGTCATATGCTACGCGGTCTACCTCGCCCACACTATCGTCGTGATTGTCAGCGGCGGCGTGAGGCTCAGGCCTTGACTCAATGGGGGTGTCCATGGCTTTCCCGTCTATTTCATCGCCCAGAGAAGTTTTCAAGTCTGCTGAAGCTCGGGACTTTGATATCGTGACTCCCAAATCGAACCTGAGGACCAGGAACACGGAAAAGGAGCAAATGGTTGCCTGAAGACATTCGTAGTTATGGCGTGTGGGGCTCGGGAGAAAGTAATCGGGCAACCATTTCGCGCGTTGGGCTGCATGTCATCACGCTCATAACCCCTGTTACAGACCTCTCGTAGAGCTAGCCGCGATACACGCACGAAACCTCTGTTGAGAGTTGGGTACATGAAGAGGGGTTTCATTTGCTGACCACCATTGGTGACAGGCGCAAGGGTATGTGGTTAGCTTGTCACATTTAAGTGGCAGCTTACGAATTAGAATCAACAGGTGACCATCGAATATTAAGTACAGCCTCATAGGTGTTTCCGACCGCTTCCGTTCAGCGGCGCCAATCAAGACCCTAGTCTCATTACATGCACATCAGATTTTAATTCGGGATGAGGGGCGCGAAAAGTGATTCACCGGCTTCAAAGTCTGGGCTGAAGCTCAAGGCTTGACGGGTAAAAGTTCTACCATCACTGGAACAAACCAGGCTATCCAGTCAACGTAGCGTGAAACGGCAAGAGGTATGACTCTCTCTAACTTATTTCTGAGCGTCTAATATCATGGTTGTGAAAGTGACATCACTGAGCCTTTGCAAGTCAACGCTCCCCAACTCCTCAGTGTCGTAGTCCATGAGCTTTTCAGGGTCGGTTTCAAGTACACCGGATCGTCCTCAGGGACTCCGCCAAAGAAAGATGCCATCGACGTCCACACATCGGCTTTGCACTCCAACTTGGGAACGCAGGTGAAGACAGCATTGTCTCTCCTTTTTATCCTCACGGCAACTCGGATGGAAGCGGGAACCCCCGTTTTGAGCGTCTTGTTCTCCAGCAGGGTCCATTTTGCGATTCGGTTAGGTGGCATGTTGTTGACAACGAGTTTGCCGCCGCTGACGGTTGTCGCATCTGTCGTTTCTCTGGCAATGATCTTTTCCCATTTGGCTGAAGCATTAACTTCCGCCCCGAAGCTGGCACCAATACCTCCCTCGGCGCCTTTGGTCATGGTCTCGGATTGCTTAGTGGGTAAAAAGCTGTAGTTCCCATCGAAGGACACTGCTTCAACTTCTGGAAGATCGTGATTGGCGTCGGACACGTCAAATCTTAGCTCAACCGTCGCCCCAGAAACACGGCGCGCTCTCTTCTGGGGGTCAAACCGAAACTGAAAGACCAAGAGCGTCGCCCAGAAATCACTTCCCGCAGACATGGCCCCGTGAACGGCATCGATGAGCGTGCACCTAATGTCAACGCCGTGGCCAGTCCGTTGAATCACCTCCGAGCGTTGGTAAGGGTCTTTTGGGTTGTTTTTGGTGTGGAACCCGCTGCCTTCACTGCCGCTCTCGAACATGCCAATGTCGAAAACTTGAACGTCATTTTCTTGCTCGAACCCATTAAGATCTGCACTTTCGGTGTTAGAAACAGACATGTTGGATGTTGGAAGTCTTTCCCAATGAATAGTATCCGTGCCTGGCAACTGAGGTCAAATTAATGTGGAAACGTCTCTGATTGACTGTAACAAAGATGCACGTGGAGATATACCGTTGCAGCCACAGAAACAATGGTTCAGATCATTTATTTATGATTTTGAACAGGAAGTCTCGTTTGAGCGAGACAAAAATAGCCTGAACCAGGTCAATCCCGCAACACTGCGCGGTTTGGGTCGGGCTAGATACGAAACTAGCGTACGTGCTTTGCTGCACAATATGACCTTTTGGTGCCAGTGGCTATCGCGAATTAGGGAACTAGGCCGACAGCCTGCCTTACTAGTATATTTTCAGGCATATCATCCTTCAGGGCCAGGCTGCCATGCATGCGTGATGTTCCAATCAAGACCGCCCACAGGTTGACGCGGTTGGTCATGCGAGGAACATGTGTATACTTCGTGCTTGGCCAAAATACATGTGTCCAGGCGACGCCAGGGGTCCAAGAAATGGTAATCAACCAGAATAAGGGCATCTTGTGCCTCGTAGAACGTAGTGTCCGCGTTTTCCGCAATTTTTGCATCATTGAAGCTTTGGACAGCCTGCGCCCTCAATTGACAATAACTCCCCCACCCCACTTCCGCAACACCCCCACATAGGCAAAAGACAAAAACGCTGTGTTCCCACCAAAACATACTACTTTTTTAATACTAAAT
>MU846260.1:0-53654 GCA_030867225.1 Colletotrichum caudatum
TTTCTTAAAGTAACGTATTTATACTTAGGTAACATATTTACACTCTAAATAACCTTACTTTTATAAGATAATATTAAATATTAAATTAGTAACTATTAAATATTTAAAAATACAGATTTATAAATTTACTAGCTAAAAAAGGCAGGGTTTTTATTAGGTTATATATATATAGCCGCAGCGCACAGACCGAAAGTTAGGTTTTAAAGGCTGCCAGCGCAACAGACTGGTAGTAGGTGAGATCGACGCGCGACCAATCCATTTTCATCTTTTCTTTTGGCTCCAAATTTCCTGCCCCCAACCAAGCCCGTCCATCCCAGCCTAGCCCAGCCAAGCCCAGCCCAGCACAGCCCAGCCGCAACAGCAGAGGACAAGATGTTTTCTTCCTGAAATAATAATAATACCTACCTTGCCTCCAGCTTCGTCCTTGCGAGCCTCGTCAGTCGGGTCCTTTGGTGCTACACACCCACCACCACCACCACCACCACCACCACCACCAACCAACCCACCAACCAACCAACCCGTTCGTATCCGCATCAACGACAACCACCCTTACCTAGTTGGTTAGCCAAACGTTTCCGACCCATACGACGGCAGCAGCAATTGCGACGACGGCCACCGAGACGAAGACCACCGAGACGACGACGACGACGACGGCGGCGGCAGCCACCGGCATCTCGAGATCGCCCCTAGTTGGCTGCTCTGCTCTCCCGCCCATCCATTCATCCCGTCATCACCACCACAAACCTTCCCACTCACTCGCACTTTGCGACGCCATTCCCGCCCGCCCGTCGCTTCTGTCAAACCGCACTCCCTCCCTGCCTGGCAGCTCTTCTGCCCTCCGCCCCTCCTTCACAATTGCGACGCCTCGAGCCGCGGCGACTCCTTCTCGGCCGCACCGCTCCCCCATCATCGAAACACTATCTCTCGACCGATCACGACGGCCCTTCGCCCCATTCATTGCTCTTCTCAGTCGCCCCCCCTCCCCCCCGTTCGCATGGACCGTTGTCGCACACCTGCCTCCTTCGAACCTCGACAACACCGCACGCACCATATACAATTCAATTCAATCCAATCCCCTCTTAACCACATTAGACCTTCTGCCGCCTTTGCGCCTCGGCCCCGATCTCTTTCGACCCCTTCGCCCTCTGCCGTACCGTGCTGTGCTGCCCATGCCTCACTTCGCCTGGTTGTAGCTTTCACTCGAGTTCAGTCCAGCACAGCCCTTCTCGCCTCTCTTAACTCCGACCCCGACACTGACGACGAGACCGACACCAGCCACTTGCCATAATCTCGACTTGTTGATCCTCTTGATCGTGACGACGTGATGACTGCCTACCGCAACTCAGACCATTAGAATCGCCTCCGACTTGCACATCAACCCCTTCGTCGCGATCGTCACAGTCTTCAACGTCCTACTGCTCTTCGACCCCCCCCTACGGCGCATACATGAACAGTGGGGATTGATAAGGTGAAGCTGAAACTTTGCATCGGAGCTGAAGTTGGGTGGAGCGCTGGTCCTGACAGAGCAACGCAAAGCATCAAGCAAGGCATTTTGGCCGACCGCTGTACGTCTGCCGTAATCACGATGGATCTGAGAAGTTTGATGAACACATCCGACGATGGGGATCGGCCCCGAGCCGCCGCTGCTGCTGCTGCTGCTGCCGCCGCCGCCGCCGCCGCCGCCGCAGTCGCTGGTCCTCCCCCAGGCCATCCTGCTCACTCTCATCCTTCCTCTCAGCCCCTTGCGCCGAAGCAGCAGCAGCCGCCGCCGCAACATCAACCACCGCCGCCGCTGCCCTATCAGCCGACTCCGACGACACCTTCCCAGGCCACGACGGCGTACGCCTTCAGGGAATCGGCGTACAGCCACGCCTTGCACTCATCCCCCGGAAAGCCCCCGGCTCCTCAAGAGTACGCCGTGCATCCCCAGGCCTCAGCTCCATCGTACCCTCCGCAATCGCCTTATCAGACCCCCGGGTCCTATCCTGGCCGACAGGCTCCCCCGCCGCTTCAGGCGGGCGTTACTGCTCCCTATGCCGATGCGCGATCTCCTCAGAGTGCGACCATATCTGCCCAGTCGCCCTATCGTCACACGCCTACGTCTTCGGTGAGTGGCCCAAGTGGAGGTTATCCATTTCCTCCCACTGGTCCGCCTCAAGAAGTCGCCAGCCCTGTGCAACGACACCAATATCCACAGCCCAACGCGTACCCTTCAAGAGAGAGCTACTCACACCCATCTGGTGCACCGGCTCCTTCTCCGTACACCCAGCAGCAGCAGCAGCAGCAGCAGCAGCAGCAGCAGCAACAACAGCAACTGCAGCAGCAGCAACAACAACAACAAGCACCGCCGCCGCATCAGCAAATGCCCCAAACGCCGCCCATTGGCACCCCGGTCGGCGTGCACCCGTACATTCACCAGCGCTCTCAATCGACGCACTCAACTCCCACTCCTACATCTGCTCACGGTCAAAACCCGCAGCAACTTCACGGACATGCGTATCCTCACGGCAGTCCTGTGGCGACGGCGCATCCCCCCCCCGAATATAACCGACAGCTCTCGCAGCCTCCTACCCCACTGGGCCCGCCCCAGACCGGGCCTCGACAATCTTCCACCGCACCGAGCTTTGCGCAACCACAAAGCCCCTACCAACACAGACTGTCCGCCTCGCACCTTGCCCAAGCCACACCACCACCACCACCACCACCACCACCTCGCATGCCCGGCTCCCACAGCGGCCACGAACGAAGATCGTTGTCACAAAGTGAACGCGACAGAAGCGTTAGCGTCAGTCCCAAGACACGAGTCCCGAGTATACCAAGCAGCGCCGGCGGGTACACAGAATCAGAGGTGCGACCACATTCAAGTGTCATCAACATGGTGGAACCCGAACTCGAACGCGCCGCGACACCCGCAAAGAGAAAACTTGCCGACAGAGACTTAAGCCCGAGGGAATTGGAGCGGAAGGAGCCGAGGCCCCCGCCGGCTGAGGTCAATGGCGGACCCAGACTCTCCCGATCGCCCGTGATGCAGCGAAAGAGAAAAATACACACGACGCCTCCCATCTGGGCACAGACATGGAATGCCCGGGAGAACAAGAGGCTAAAGCTGGCCAATTTCGAGCTGCAAAAACGAGGACCACCTAGTGTTAATGGCAAGCCAGAGCCTATCAAGCAGGACAGCTCCAGCCGCCATACGTCGCCAGAGGCCGCACGATCCACTGCGCCGCCTGTTCAGGAACCACCCAAGCCTGAGAGTCTGCTTGGTTCATGGGAGGAGAGCATTCTTGGCACACGACCGTACGAGGAACTATCCAAGACGATTGCCGATTTCCTTTTCAAGAATGTGTTGCTCCACCCCGACTCTGGCGAGATCATTGGGCGAGGCGTGCAATTTGAAATCGAGGCAAAGATGGGTCAGCTCATCGATAGAGACACAAACGATCGCGTTGAGAGGGCAATCGGCTCGGAATGCGTTCTGCACGACACCGGCCGCCTTGCCTTCAGAAGCAGCATGACAGAGGTATCTTTCCCCCGCCCTCTCAATTTTTTTCTTCTTTTTAAATCTCTTCTTTATATATATACACATATGTATAAAAGAAATTCAACATAGCTGACATCATTTTCTCTCCAGGCCCAACACAAAGGTCTAAACGAATTCCTAAACAATATGGTTGTTCAGACAGATCCACGGAATCCCAACGCCCGAGGCCGTGTTCAGATACAATACAAGCATCGGCGGGAGATTGACAAGTTCTACGAGCTGCCGAACGCTCTGCAGGCCCGTCTTCCGGGCTGTGTTCGATCTCTCCTGGGAGGCAGGCGATCGATCAAGGTCCGTGTCACGTATGACCAGAAAACACAACAAGTCCTGGACAAGATTGTAAAGGCCCGAGTGGCCGACATGCACCTCCATCTGCCAACGTGTCCGCTCGACTGTCGTATCAGCATCAACCTCGAAATGCCATGGGACGGATCCGTTGAGGAGCTGGAGGGCATGGCCGTTGGACATGCTGATAAATTCCCTGACCGCAACAAAGATCGTCTAAGTTATAAACAAAACCACTACCAGATCGACTTGACACAGGTGACACAGGTGGTGCCGGGTCCTGGAGTAAGTTGATGTCTGCCTGCAGCAAAATTTGAAAGCAATTCTTGCTGACTTTCCAAAGAACACACACCGAATTGACAAGGAGCACGAGCTTGAGGTTGAGCTGTCGTCGGACATTCTTCTTGACCAACAGCGCCGAGCTATGAGGAACGAGCCGCATCAATACCCACAACTCGTTGAGGCGTTTGTCGACAACGTGCGCGTCCTGGCCCGGAAGAGTCGTGAATTCGTGTAATATTTGCTTTAGGAGCGACTCGGAAAAGAGAAGGAAGAGGGGGGGGGTATCGTTTTTCTCTTTTTCTTTTCCTTTCTCTTCTTTTCAAGTGGCTTGGGTGGTTTTGATACCAAGAGAGACGAAGGCTACGTACGTTTTGGGCGTCATGGGCTGAAGCGGTTCGCATTTTGGGGAGCACATTTGCTTATTCACACCTCGTCATACCTACCTAGCTAAGCCCCGGGTACTTTGATTCCAGTCTCTGGGCGTTCGCCCAGACAAGACTGATGATGATGCCTACTTTGCTCTTGCCAGCCTGATGAACACCCCAAGTCTGATTATTGCCGACGCCAAATACTGTTCCACAGCATCATTGTTTGTGGTGTCGAGGGTTGTAAGGCTGGCTGTCTTTGCTTTCCTGACATCCATCGCGTCCGACAAAAGAAGCTACGTCAAAGCAAGGCGCGCGCCCTAAAGGCAATAGGGAATAATAGCAATAGACCCAGAGAGGTGATCGATTCACAGACCACATGTATACGGGGGGGGGGGCGGGCACTTTCAAACCCAAACACTTTTTTTTTTTAATCGAACTTTATCAAGCCCACATCCATATCATAAACACCCAGCAGCCCGTGCTCCTATGACAGCTTCTCTTCCCCCTTGCCGCTGCCATTACGGCCAACGGGTTGAATATCCTCCGAATCCGCCCCGCGACCACTGTCTCCACCGTTGACGTCCTTGGGAGGGATTGCGCCGGTTGCAGGGACAAAGGCATGGCCATCCGTGTCCTCAAGCTCTTGGTCGAGAAGCAGGTTGAGGGCCATACACACGAATGCCGTAATGGCGAAGCCTGTCTCCATGATGAGTACGATGGCGTCGAGGAATCCCCGGAGACCGCGGTTGTCGCCGGCGTAGGTAAAGACGTGATCGAAGTAGTTCGGCACAAGCGTGGCGCCGTAGCCGAGCGTCAGGCCAGCTGTGAGGATGAATCGGTTGCGGCGGTTGAAGGGTACGCCCTTTGTAACTATGGCCATGCCGGAGACGGCGACTGCGGTGAAGAGGAAGGACGTCATGCCGCCCAAGACCGAGGAGGGGATGGCAACGAGCGAGGCGGCAAACTTGGAAAAGATTCCCATGACGATGAGGAAGAAGCAGCTTTGCGAATTGTCAGACTTGGGGGGGGGGGGGGGGGCTAGAAACGCCACGGGGCCCATCAACATACCAGCAGTAACCGGCGCTGCGATTGGCGCAACGAGTGAGAGCAATGACACCGTTGTTTTGAGCAAACTATCGTTCATATGAGCATCATTCATGGTTCAAGAGTCGAATGGGGATGCGGCGGTCAATGGCTCACCGTTGTCATGGGGGTAATAGTCATGAGAGCGGCGAGAACGCCATTGATGCCGTCGGCAAGCACGCCACCCTGTAGGCGAGACTCGAAAAGACGACCCTCAACCTCGAGGCGAGAAACATCGCAGGTTGCCGTGATGTCCCCAATGGCCTCGGTGGCACAGATGATGTATACGGCCAGCAAAGGCCTGTGCACTCTTGTGAGCTCGATGGTCCCCGTAGACGACGGAGAAGGATGGCTTCGAGGGGGGCTTACAGAATGAGTGGGCCGTAGAGGGAGAGCTTGAAGGTCTGCACCCAGATGAAGGATACAGCAGGGGCGCTGTCGATGCCGGAGCGGTCAAAGTAGCCACTGGCGGCGGCGATGATGCATCCTGTATCGTTGTAGACCCATCAGAGAAGCCGTTCTCCAGCAAGTGGGTTGATGGCGGGAGTGGTACTCACCAACGAGAAGGCCGATGACGACGGAGGTCGACTTCATGATCGGGGCGCCGAACCGCTCACAGAGGATAATAGTGATGAAGACGGAGAAGCCTAGACCCAGGTACTCGGCAGAACCCCAAGGGAGAGCGTGAGGGGCGCCGATGTTGGGGCAGCGGGCGAAGAAGTCGGAGGTGGGATTCGCGCAGGGGCCGGAACCGCCCATCCAGTTCTGGAAACCGCTCCCGATCAAATTAATGCCGATAAGCATGACTGGACAAACGTCAGAGACCAGGGTCCTTTGGGGAGGAGGAGGAGGTGGTGGTGGTTGAAGGTTGCTGCTGCTCTCGGGAACTTACCGGTTGGGCCAGTCACGATGGGTGGGAAGACGCGCAGCATAACGTTGGGCGGCATGAAGGAGATGGCAATCTCGATGAGGGCGCAGAGAGCGCTGGAGCCGATGATGGCTGGGACATGTGTCAGGACCGAACGACGTGAACAAGGGGCGTAAGTAGCGGAGGCTCACCTCCATAGCCATCAGGGCAAGGGAGCTTGCTACCCTGGGCGTCGGTTGGGCAGAAGCCATTCGCATACATCTGAGCCAGGGCGCCCTGGGCGACGGGGATGATGGAAAAGGAGATGCCGACGACGGAGATCAAGCCAGTGCCGATGTAGTAGCTGGGGCAGGACTGTGAGCTGAAAGGCTCTGCAGACATAGTAAGAGGGCGGAAGGGAAGGCAGGGCACTTGGTCTTACGGAGTCTTGAGGATGTGGAACCTGGTGATCTGGATCAGGGACAGGAGGCCGGAGACGATCAGGGCCGTGGAGACGAGGTACTGCTGCGTGCCGCCAGTCAGGTTGGCGCCGGCAGCGCCGCTCAGCAGGATGGGGGGAGTGATGATGCCGGCCAACATGGCGAGAGCATGCTGAAAGCCCAGTAACAGGGCTAGGAGGGTGGGCATGCGGTCGTTGAGGCCGAAGAAGGGAGCAGCCCTCTGGCTCTTCTTCATGAAGGGCAGGTTGGGCCGGAACAGATGGGCGTAATCGTAGTCGCCAACTAGACCGTCCTTGGTGAAGAGCTTGCTCCTGGCGCCACGAAGGCGATCTCCTATTGTCCTCTTGGGAGGCGTCCCGGGGACGATTTGCGACGGGCCTTGATCCTCGTCCATCGCGTATGCGTAGAGAGAGAGAGGGAGAGAGAGAGTACTGCGTCTTACGCTTCCTCTGCAGACGGACGAGTAGAGCTGGCTGTTGCACTGACTGGAGTAAACGAGCGGCGGTTCGCAGGTGACGACTACGACGAGTGTCTAAACAAACCAGACGGACAAAGCAAGCAAAACCGACGAACGACAGGTTCGAGTCAGGCCCAGTTGGTTGAGTTGCTATCGACGGCGAGGAGGCAAGGCGAAAAGGAGCCAGCCAGGAAGAGAGCTTGAGAGAGCTTGCAAGGTCCGAGGGGTTATCGACGAAGCGGTGGCCAGGGATCAAGCAAGGCGACGGACGAGGCGGATATCTCTTTATACATCGATTCAACTCGAGCCTAGGTATTTATTGTCTGCATTGGGGGCGCGAGAGGTTCTTTTAGTCGATGGTTTCGAGCAATCAGCCCCAATCCCGAATCGCTATCTATCAGCAGGATAAGAAGTTCGGGGCGACGTGAATGGCTGGCGGCGATACATGGTGGGGTGGGAAAGTCCGGGGGGGGGATGAAAGGCTCCTTCTCCTACCTACCTACTACCTACCTAGGTACCTACCAGTTAAGGTATCTATCTCTGTGTAGGTAGGTACGGAGAGGGAAGGACTTCTCTCACTCACTCACTCACTCACTCACCCAATTCATATATGCAGGTAGGTACCATACATAGTAGTCACTCAAAGTGAGTGCAGACCACCCTTACCATGGCTGTAAGTGGCATGACGCAAAAGAACAATACAATCAATCCATAGGCAACCAACCAACCAACCAACCAGTAAACCGGCAACCCGACATACCCAAACCCAAACCCAGAGAGATAGAGTGTGTGTCTACAGAGTAGGGGGGGGGGAACTCCCCGCCATCGCCCCTCGTGGCATACCAGGAGTATCCCGCCGGCTGTAGACGCACCGCGCCGTCTTTCTACCTACGTACACCAAGGTACATGCATACCTACTATGTATGTACGGAGTATGGCGGCCCAGACCTAGGTGAGTACCATACATAGTATTAATTGGTACCTGGGAAGATGCAGCGACTTGCGAAGGGGGGCATCACCGAAGAACCGGTGCCGGCTCTGCGGTCAGTGCAACCAACCACACGCACCCGACAGATGTCGGTCGAGACGTCGGACGGAGAGATCAACGCGAGGGAGACTTATCAGGAAAAAAAAGAAAGAAAAAAGTCAGTTATGCCACCGAGAGAGAAGTTGCAGCGTTGCAGGCTTTTGATGAGAGTCGCTGGGACGCTCCTCGAGATGGGCCATGCGCGAATATCCAACTTCTCCCGAGGCCCGGCGTTGAATGTAACAACAGCACAAACTGCAAAAAAACACAAAACTAAAAAACAAAACAAAAACAAAAAAAGAAGAAGAAGAAGAAAAAACCCCAGCTCCTCAGATCGCATCAGTCGGATAATTGACAAACTATTCATCTCACATCACCTCATGTTCGTTCGCTCCCGCTAAGAATGCCACTTCCAGGACCAACTTTGCTGTGTATCCATCCGTGCGAGAAATGGGAATGACACATCCATACCATACCCGAAAGAAAGCAAAGATAAGAGAGACAGAGAGAGACAGACAGACAAGGCCATACCACCCAGGATGCCCAGACCGGCGCCGCGCAGAGATAAGGACGCATCCCAAAACGAGCCAACGAGGAAGGGGTCCGTCCCCGCTACCTAGATAGGATGGATGGATAGATAGACATGGGCGTCCATTCCCGCCACACTCCGCCCGTTCGTTCCAGTGGCCCAGCCCGACTCTCTATGTCTGTCTGTCTGTCTGTCTGCCTGTCTGTCTGTCTGCCTGTCTGTCTGTCTGCCTGTCTGTCTGCCATCGGCGAACTCCGCCTGTATGATGGGAGAGGAGACGGCATTCCCGACTCGGACGGTTGGTAAACCAATTGGCAAATCTCCCAGCTCGCCTCTCTCGCACCCACCCGCCGTTGATGACTACCATTCGGGAACTGCATACCATCACATCACTCGAGAGGGGGAGAAAGGGTTGGATTGGCTTGGCTTCAGGCACCGTCGCGTCGCGTCGCGGCCTGCGAGCGAGCGAGCGAGCATACTGCAATTGATCAGTTAGGTACGCACATGAACGAACGCCAGAGAAACACGTCTACCTCCTTTCAAGTACACCGTTTCGCCGTTCCTTTTGATAGACTCTATCCCACCGCGTCTTCGCCATCTCTGATCAGACCCGCATCCTCCTAGCAAGAAACTCACTCCCTTGCGCCGCAAGAGAAAAGAAAAGAAGAAGAAGAAAAAAAAAGAGAGAACAAAAGAAAAGAAAAAATGCCTCCTTCACGTGCACAGAGCGGCTTCAATGCTCAATCATCTTTCAACTCGTGAGAAAACAATGTCCCGAACATTAACATAAACGCGCAGCGCGCCGCGCGACTGCACCCCGTGGCTTGTCATCGAAAGTCATCCCTCGTCCCGCGGACGACGTCGTGCTGCGATGCGAACCTAGCCCGGTGATACTCATTGAGTTGCTGCCGCCCGGATTCCCTGACGAGTCCTAGGAGACCCTTGTGCCGTCTCTGGAGACACGCGCTCAGATCGGCTTCCGTTCTCGCACTACACTGACACATATTAGGCGTCCCTCCGAACTTGGCCCTGTCCTGGGGCGTTGGGAACCAGATGCTGATGCGCCTGACATTCTTCCAGGCAGCGTCAGCATACTCCTCTTCTCCTCGACGACCAAGGGCCAGCCTGGCCACATTCCAGTCCACATCGCCATCGCGGCTTTCGAACCGCCGCACAGACATGTCCACGTTTCCTTGGTTCTGTTCGATGGCCGCGATGTGGCACGACAATCCATCCCGTCCTGAACGGCGGCAGTTGCACCGGTCTGGGTTGACCTCGGTGTCCTCGTCGATGTCTACCGCTACCATCGATGGCTTTCTCGTCTTGGTGTTTTGAGTGAAGAAAACAAGCATGGGCTTGGGCGGACGCCGGTGGACTGTTCCTGTTGTGTATCCGCCGATGCTCACGGTCACGGTCCGCGCTTCGCTACCACTCGAGCTGTTGTTCGATGGACATGTCGTTGCCGATATGTTGCTCGAAACGCTGAACGTCCTGTCGGGGCGCGTGGTTACCGTGGATATTGACGGTGCCATCGCCTGCCGTGGTACCGGGAAGAGGCTGGAGGACAGGGGACTCGCCGGTGATGTCGACGTGGTGCTCGGTTGCTGGTAGCCACCGGGTGGCGACGCTGCCGGCGTCTGCCTGCTACCCGACCCGACTGGCCGGCGCGGTATAGCCATAGGAGGCCGAGCCCCGGGCGGGTCGTTCGTCGTTGGCGGCGATGGCATCGATGGCATCCGCGCTGAAGGCCCCGTTGGTGGACTCGCGCTGTTCCACATCGACACAGTCTCTGTAGGGCTGGCCATGAATGTGTTTGTCGTGTCCCAAGGCCCGCCACCACCACCACCACCACCAGGGAGGGTGCTCTGTCTCGACGCCGTGCCGGTTCCCGAAGAAGCCACAGATGCAGACCTGGAGGGCCCAGCGTTTTGTTCGACCGACGACTCGTTGTTTGTCACGAGCTGCCCATCAATCGGCTTCGGAACCCATAGCTGAACGCAAGCGCTCTCGACGATTGGTTCTCCCCTACCCGAAACGACGAAGCTGACCATAGCGTTGTACCTGGCGACAAAGTGTCAGTCTCACAAGTACCGTTAATCGGCAGGAAACACTCACTGGCTATAGCTGTCAAACGCCTTGAAGCCAGTGGTGGCGTGCTGGAATCTAAGAGCGTCCTTGAGCTGGGTAAATGTTAGCTTGGCGACCCGTTCGTCTTTCCGTAAGACCATGTCCCAAACTCCGGCATTGGACGGAACGGAATATAGTGGGTTGATGATGACGGAAGTGATGTCGAAGTCGATAGTCTCGGCTACTGAGATGTCAGCAAGTTGAGTTGGCATGCGGCGTTGCCCCACGCCTCACCAGCGTACCTTGCCGACGCGCATTCCTACTCGTGCCTCCCTGTTCTACGCCGGTGATGTTGATGCGGAAGCGCTTTCCGTCTGCGCCCATCCGTCGAAGGAGCTGCAGCTTCCTTTGGACATTGGCGGCGGCTCCTTGCATCGGGCTGTACGGCCTCGTGTAAGCGACTGCCGACAAAACCCGTGGTGTAGTATAGTAGTATCTCTTCAGCCAGGCTACACTCACATTTCCAGGACTTGTTCCATGAGAGCGTCCCTTGTCACTACATCCACGAGTTGCACAAACTCTTTCTCGGGCCAGATGTCAAACATTTCAGGCAGCGGGCCTGTCAGGTTCGGTGGCACGAGGTCTTGTCTGAATCGATCGCATTGCAAGGCAAGATCCTAGCTATGTTAGCCTTCCCCGAACCAGAGTTGATTGCACGTGGGAAACGTGTCACGGGCCGCCCACATCTTCAAGCTGTTGGATATACGAAGGCCAGTGTGATAGGCTACTCATGGTCGACTGGCGTAGTTCTGGCGATCCGCGAATGTGCCGCATCACCCATATGCACTTCAACAGGCTCATGTACTGCTCGATATCGGGGATTCTGTCTTCCGCCAGGATGCCAGCAGTGAAGTTGGCAGTAGACTTGTGGTAGTGAAGGACGAAAACGTCTGCCATCTCCCGAAGACTGGGGCCCAAGGCGCCCTGCTGTCTGTCTGCCATCCATGCGTGCTGCAAGCCATCGGCGACTATTGGCGGTATTTCGAGCTGAATAGGCTCCCGACGACCCTGTTGAGCTAGAGCATGCTCGAGGTCCGGGACTAGAACCCCGATCAGACGGTGTAGGTCGTGATGCACAGAACTTATACGGTGGGCAAGATCCTGGTGCATGAGGCGAATATCTTCCCTGACACGGGAGAGCAGGTCACTGGTTTGATGAGCATCGTGATGAAGCTGGACATAACATGGGTAGACTACTACACACAGAAAGGCAGCGAGGGTGCTTGCTTACATTTCAAAAGGCTTCAGCACGTGGATGACCTTGGAGTTGTGCAGTGCTATTCGGGCACGCAGCCGATCGGCGGCTGGCGCCACAAGAACATTCCATTCAATGTTCCTGAGCGGGCCGCCGCCAATGCGATAGCGATGGTTGTCGGCAATCAGATGGAGACATTCAGTCAGGGTTTCCCTGTAGTCTCCGATGATTTCCCCAAGGGACGAGGGGTCCCAGCGCAGCGGCTGGAAGGCGCCTTCTTGACGCAGTGATTGGTGTGCTTTGTTGACGACACGAGTGAGGATGTCGAGGTTCTCGGCCAGCCCTCTTACATCACGGCCGAATTCAGCATATTGCCGGGCTGGGGGTGTTGTTAGTCCGTGTTTCGGGATGGTCCAGCCGTTGAAGCATGGAGGCAAAGGCGATGGATGATAAGGAGGGGGGGATTTAAGAAAGAAGAAGACAGAGAAAGAGATGTATGAAGAGGCAGGATTGTGATGTGATGGTTCTGCGAGCATGCAACTCACTTGCGCTGAAGTCGTTATCCCAACCAAATCTGTACACGTCCCACGCAAGCTTGCTGAAACTGATGACGTCCCCCAACTGGATGGGTCCTGCCATTGGGGGAAGCGGACCAAGAAAAGAGACAACGGAACCCTCTATCGAAGGCGCGTTATAAGATGGTTGACATTGGATGCGCCGAGGTGTCGGAGGGCGTGAGCGGAGTCGAGGGCGAGGACAACAAACGGGAAGTTCCAGGAGTGAGCTTCAAGTCGAGGGCGGGCTGCGTTTGAGCAAGCAAGTGAGGGGAACCAGGTCGAATTTGAGGTAAAGCCTCTGCCTGACTGACGGACTGGCCACAGAGTAGCAAGCAAGCACACGACAGAGGAAGAGGAGGTAGAGAAGGAAGAGGTGTGCGAGACGGTTGGGTGGGTGGCGTGTGACCGAGAGACAGTTGTGGTGGTGGTGGTGGTGTGGCCGCCACGGGGAACGCAGGGCTGGCGCGCATCTAGGTAGGCATCTAGTGTAGGTACATACGATAAGAGGGGGGGCATGGAAAATGTGTAGGTAGGGTAGGTAGGTAGGTAGGTAGGTAATCCGTCAGGCAGGAGGACAAAAGGAGATGAAGGGGAGAGAGGCTCTCGGATCGATGAGCGAAAGAGGAAAGGCAAACGTGGAGGACGGGCGCAGAGACATGTTGCCTGCTGCCTGCCTGCCTGCCTACTTACTGCCGCCGCATGCTTCCTTGCTTACCTATCCATTACAATGCCTACCGAGACAGATAGATAGATAGATAGATAGATAGGTAGGTAGGTAGGTAGGTAGGTAGGCAGGCGTACCTGGGTTCTCGTATCTCGACCAGACAAGACTAGACCTGCCAGTCAGTCAGCTAGCCTGCTAGCAAGCCAGCAGCCATTCTTGGCCTGCTGCTGGTTGCATACATACATACCTGAAGGAGGTAAGGGTTGAGACATGTAAACGGCAACCCTGGGCAGCTGGGGATACCTAGGTAGATGGCTGATGGATAGATAGACCGTCGAGAGTTGTTATTGTTGTTGTTGTTCTTGACGGGTTGAAGGGAATATGATGCGATGACCATGGATGACGAAGCCTTGGTTTATCCGCTGCAAAGAGCTGATCTGCTCTGCCCTGCCCTCCGTGACAGCTCCATCTATCTATAACTAGTAGCCATAGGGAACTAACCTACCGTAGGACCATACTGAGCACCTAGAGTACCTACCTATCCGTAGAGCCAGCGTCCATTCCCCATATGGGTACCCATCTGCTTTGTCCAGGCGGGAATCCAGCGCTCTCTGTCCAAGGAAGAGGGAGCAGGGGGGATGAGGATGGCAACAAGGCGTGTCTCGGGTACCCAAGACGGCGTGACAGACAGACAGACAACCTCCACAAACGTATCCAATCCCGTTGAGCGTGTCTTGCTTGGCTTGGCCCTCTCGCGGCTGATGGTATGCACGGATTTCGTAGTACCTAGGTAGGTAGGTAGGTACATGCATAAGTAGCTTGTATGTAGTATGCAAGCCAGTATGCACGTATGCACGTATGTATGCATGCATGTGCTGTGGGCCGGCACAAGAATTGCAAGACGACTGACTGACTGACTGACTAACTGACTGTCGACTCACTCGATTCAAGCACTGGAGATGAACCGACTGGTTAAGTGCTTATTTACTGTCAGCATTGCATCTATGTATCTATATGCCCGCTTCTAGCCTGGCCACCCACCTAAGCGTGCGGAGCATACGCATTTAGACCATATACACCACCACCCATCGTTCGCTCGCCCAGCCCGGCTGCGAAATGCTGGTGGCGGTGGCAGTGACTTGATCAATCAATCAATCGAGTGAGTTGAAATGGGCCACAACAAACGAAACGCATCGCACAGCTTGACCAGCTTATCCCTTGCCACCCTTGCCAAAACTCCGTCTCCAACCCCACAGAAAGAGTTGTCACCTCCAATCTTACCCGGAACTCTTCCTATTCGTGCTCGCTTGACTACGCCTATCAGCTCTCCTTCACCGAGACAAGCCCATGACCAGATCGGGCACAAGTCTATTTGCTGCCTGCAGACCACTAATGTACTGCGTAGAATCCTGCCAGCGCCTCCTCCTCCTCCTCCTCCTCCCCCCAACCCGAGAAAGCGCGCAAACATGACGATACCCACCTAACCAAGGTAGGTACCGATACTGATACAAGGCCGTCCAAGGCATACTTCAAGACGAGGCTGCCTCGGCATGCATGCTTGCGGCTGCTTGTCACAACCCCCCCCGTGGCCAAGTCAGTTCGCATGTCTTCTGTTCCGTATCCGTACCTACGCGTACATCTGGGCCGAGCATTGTGTGTGTAGGTAGGTGTCTGAGCCGCCCCGACGTGCATGAGATCCCGTCATACGCAGGCCCTTGAGAGACATGCCATACATAACCGCCGTGAAGCCACCCATGGCCGCTTCCCTTTGCTTCGTGATTCTGCCAGCCTTGGGAGACAAAATACTGTCTTGTAGTAGTATCTAGTCCCCGTCCTCGTCCCGTCCTGCGGGAACTTCCCGCCAATCCCCCTTCCATCGTTCCTCCCTCGACCTCGTCAACAAGATGAATGATTTCCCGAGCTCGGCGCGCTTTCATCATGAAGAACCCCGTGGCCTCGAAGACGCTTCGACCCACAGCGACATCGATAGTGTCATTGGTGGCATCGGCAACGGTATCGTCACTCATGCCCCCAAAGAGGGCTTCCGCTTGGGCTATTTCGATGTTAGCTGTCTGGTCATCAACCGGATGATTGGTGAGTACTCGTAGGACTTTGCTCTTGGCCGGTCAACCCTCCAAGTACAGGCTGAGCCGGCTACCTACCCATCATATTGACCGGCCGGCATAGGCACCGGCATCTTCATGTCGCCCCAGCGAGTGATGAGGGGCACCGGGAGCGTCGGCGCCAGCCTGCTCCTGTGGTTTGCCGGCGTCATCTACTGCCTCTGTGGCACACACGTATACATCGAGTACGGCATGAACGTCCCCCGATACATAATCGACGGAGTTGAGAGCTCCGTGCCGCGATCCGGGGGCGACCTCGTCTACCTCCAATACGTCTTCTGCAAACCCGCCTATCGGGATAACACCATCCTCTTGTCAACCTGCATCTTTGGCATAAGCTTCATCGTCCTCGGTAACATGGCCGGCAACTGCATCCATTTCGCACTTCGCGTTCTGGAGGCCGCCGGCTTCGACGAGCCCGAAAACGGCCCAGTCCGCGGCATTGCCCTCGCCGCCGCCACCTTTTCGTGCAGTGTTCATGCTCTCAGCCGTCGCTTTGGCATCTTGCTGAACAACACCCTGGCCATGGTGAAGATTATGATCATGCTGCTCATCATCGTTGCCGCCATCGTCGTGGGAGCCGGCGGGTTTCCCGCAACCAAGAACGTCATCGTTGACAACACGTCGCCAAAGAACTCGTTCAAAGACGCGTCCAAAGAAGCCAACGGCTATGCTCAGGCATTTCTTGCTTTGATCTTCACCTTTTCCGGATTCGAGCAGCCAAACTACGTCCTCGGGGAGATCAGCCGGCCTAGGAAGAAGTTTCCCATTGCCATGGGAGCCGGCGTCGGTGTTGTTGTCATGCTGTACCTCGCCGTCAACATCTGCTACGTGAGTCGAAAGATGCCGCCTCTCGGGCGTCGTGGACAAGAAGCCATTGATTGACCTCCAAGACAGTTGGTAGTCGTTCCCAAGGACGAGCAGGCCCTGTACAACGTTGCCCAACGCTTCTTCCAGCTTACCTTTGGATCCTCGGGCTCGGCCGACGCCGCGGATAACGGCACGGGCTTCCGCATCTTCAACGCGTTCCTGGCCGTTTCTTCCATGGGCAACATCATTGTCATGGTCAGTCCTCCCGGCCCACGCATCGGGTTGTGCCGGCACTGAACATTTCTGCAGACATATACAGCCGCCCGCGTAAAGCAAGAGATTGCCAAGGAGGTAGAGTCATACTTCCCCGGGACAGCCATCCTCAGAGAGTCTGTATACTGACTGACTCTTTCGAAAGGGAATCCTGCCGTGGCCAAAGTTCTTCGCCCAGAACACAGACATGAGCATCGGTCGGCTAATCAGGTGGTTTCAGAAGAAAGGCTGGTTTGTTTCGCTCCATCGGGTTCGATGGCTCTCTCCGGAGCATCATACCGAGAGGACGCCCGTTGGTGCCCTGGTACTCCATTTCGTCAGCTGCGTCATACTCATCTTTGCGACTTACGGCCTACAGCCGACCGCGGCATACACATTGCTTACGTCTTTGAGCGCCTACGTCATTAACGCCTTCATAGGGACGTTTCTGGGTTTGGGTATCCTCGTCCTGCGGTTCCGAGGGCCACCCAGGACTGTCGCCGAAGATGACGCCTCAACCAACGGGCGGGATCCGCAGCTGCTGACCTGGGCCGAAATGACAGGAAAGCGCTTCCGCCCCTCCTTGTCCGTCTTTTGCGCCTTCGTGTACATGTGCGGGGGCCTTTTCCCAATAATCACCAACTGGGTTCCTCCAGGGACGCTGTCCGCGACAGTCAAGCCGTGGTACTTGGTTCCTACCGTTTCGTGGGTCATCATCGGCATTGGCGCCGCTTGGTTCCTAGGTTTCGTGCTCGTCGCACGCTACATTGAAAGAAAGGACCACAGCGTGTTCGTGGTGGAGAAGAAGCCAGAATTCGAGCCGGCTGAGGGCGGTAGCCGACGTCCCGAGGCCGGTGGCACCGGAACGGACCTCATTCAGGTGCATGAGACGGTCTATCTCAGCTGGGTTGGCAAGGAAGCGCTACGCTCGAGGCGGCCGGTATTTGAAGACCCCAGACATGCGGATGGAATTGCGAGGGAGGTTTCCATGTCTCCCTATGCGGGCACCGACTTTGCTGCCTTCATGTCGAAATCAGACAGCACCCAATAGGTGGTGGCGTAATTGTAATGGTGGTAATGGCAGCAGCAGCAGCAGCAGCGGTTGGTGTAGTGTCAGTAGCAGTAGCAGTAGCAGTAGCAACGCATCATTGTCCATCTTACACTCGGGGGCCCTTCGGAGCAAGCAGGCTATGGAAATCGTGAGCGGGTTTACTCATTTATTAGTCGAGTTTAATTAGTCGTGTATGTTGTAGGGTATCAATGCTAGCGCAGCATACACGGGCTGCTTTCATCATGGTCTTTCATGGTCAAAATCCTCCCCCACCCCCATATCAATTGCAGAAATCATGGCTCCTGCTCGACAATGTTGTTCAGTCGTGGTTGTAATTGTGCCAACGCAGAGCGGTCTTGCTCGTTCGGATAAGCGCGGAAAACCTCGCCGCGCATCAGTCTGCGTGGTGCTCGTCTTCCGGTAAAGAGCTCAAACTGAGCAAAGCCTTGCTCAGGCAACAGGTCCAACCCGTCCATCGTAACCCAACCCCGATGAGCCACCTGCCGCGCCTGGTTCAGAATCGGCGTTTCGAGCGTCTTGTAGGCCAACTCGACGAGACAGCCGCCGGTCGGGCTGCCGAGCCAGGCCTGGGGGGCCACGAAGTTGGGAGCTGGAACGTCGCCGATGCTATGGGTCGGGATGCAGGAAACGATCATGGTCGGCAGCCTGAAGTCCTCCGGCCACGGGTCTTCGAGTGACCGGACAATGTGGAATCTAGTCTCCACGTCCGAAGATGCGCTGAGGAGCGGCAGGTTGTGCCGTTTCAAGAGGCGTGTGAAGTGGTCGACCATCTTCTCCGCGTTTGCAGTCGTCCTGTTGTAGACCACGATGTTCTTGACGCCAAGCTGCAGCATGCTGTAAGTCGCAGCGCGAGCCATGCCGCCGGCGCCAATGATGAGACCGCAGCTTGTCGTCCGAACGGCGTTCGCAGGGGAAAGTCCTCTCCTTAGACAGGCGCGGATGCCAATCCAATCCGTGTTCTCCCCGTACAGAGCCCTCACCGGTCCGGCACGGTTCCTGCAGTTGAACAGCTTCTCGTCTTCCGGAATTGTTCCGTCGGGGTTCAACCGGCGAACAGGAACGAGGGTGTTGACGGCACCGATGGCTTGGGCATGCCGGCTGAGGGAGTGCGTGAGGGTGATGATTTCCACCTTGAAGGGCAAGCCAACGCTGGCGCCTGCGAAGTAGGGATCCTCGATGAGCTCTCGGAGTCCATTGAGCGAGGGGGTCGAGAATGGCCGGTAGACGTGCGGGATACCGCAAGCCTTGAGAGCGGCGTTGTGCATGGCCGGCGACAGACTGTAGGACACGTGGGCGCCAAAGACGTACATCTTCATGGGGTCGAAGAGGAACGAGCTGTAGAGCGCCTGGGTAGCTTGGGCCGCCGTCAAGCATGGTTGGTTGGGGTTGTATGTTGCTGCCATGACGTCGGGCACCACGCTGGTCAGAACGTGGTTCATGGCGGCCGAGTGTCTTCCGCGCGGACCGGAGTTGTAGGCGATGAGGGGTACCTTGTGGCCGGTCGAGGCATCCACAAGGGCCTTGAGGTGGTTGACGTCGAAGTTGTCCTTGATGGACGTTACCGGCTTGATGAGCCGGACCATGTCGCATCCCAAGCGGCAGGCCCGGTGATAATGCGACATCCAGAAGGGGTCTCCCCAACAAGGCGAGTCGGCAGCGGGCGCTAGATGGCCGATGACCTTGGAGCGCCTCTTCATGGAGATTATATGCAGTAGGTGGTAGTCGGTCAATCGGAGATCGACGGTCAGGTACTCGGGGGAGAGTCGCAGGCCGTGCAGGATGTAGTCCGTGCAAAGCGACTCTGAAGAATCAGGAAGCACGACGTGGTATATCAGAGGGATGACGGTGCTCCTCCTGATGGACCCGATGATCCTCGCAATGTCTGCGGCCCTTTCGGAGTCGAGCGAGGTGGCGCCGGCGACAGGGTCGACGACGATCTCGATGGCATCGGCGCCGGTTTCGAGCTCCTCAATGGCGAGGTCATTGTTCAGAAGGCTGGAAAGGGGGACCGAGGTGGCATAGGTGAAGCGGCGGTCCTCGGTGGGTATGGAGGCGAGGGGGAAGGCCGACTCGATGAAGGGGATGGAGCCCTTGGGCATGATGAGGCTGAGGAACTTCAAGAAGTGCCTCTCTGCGCGCTTCAGGGTCAGGTAGGGGGCAGGTGGTTTCTGACCGGCGGCCTGGGCCTCGATTCTCGCGGCTTCGGTCTCTACCCAGGGGCCGGCGGTCTCGGAGACGTTGAAGAACTCGAGGTTGCTGCAGGTACGAAAAATGGTACTGCTCGCTGCCAGCAGGTTCCTGGCCTTGTCATGGTCGTCGATCTTTAGATGTTCCTGGATAGCCTTGACGTCGCGCACGACGTGTACGACTGGATGGGTGCGGCAGAAGTCGCGCAAGAGGGTCTGGACGCCGCGCTCCATCCAGCTGCAGACGATGAGGGCGTTGTTTGAGCTTTGGTCGAGCAAGTCTCGAAGCACGTCTGTCTGGCGGCGGTGGCACTCGGCAGGTCCGTGAGCTCTTTTGTAGGCGAAGCTGGTCAGGCCGGTGACCTGCTGGAAGACCTTCTCGCAATCGACGGCGCGGCGGTCCATGGCGGTTGAGGCGATGATGGCGAGGGTGGACTTTCCGGCGCCGCGGATTCCGGCGAGGACAATGGAGGCATCGGCAGGGAAGGAGGGCACCTCGGCAGGCAGATATGTAGTTGGAGTCGGGGGTCTCGTCACTGGGGTCTCTGGCCTCGAAGAAGCAGCCATCGAGTGCCTGGTGCTGTTGGTCCTCGGGCTCTGGGGCCGGCTGGGCGAGGCAGAATAGGTATTGCGAGCGTCGACGCGGACGAGGGTTGTAGGGTGGTGGTGGTGGTGGTTGTCGAGTTGGAGTTGGCGGCGGTGGTGATGATGGCCGTGGCGGTCCTCGTCCTGGTCGTCATCGTTCATGGCCATGGCTACAAACGAGCGCTTGACTCCAGCTGTCGCCATGGCGCCTTTTGCCGTCTCTCTCTCTCTCTCTCTCTCTCTCCCGTCTGTCTGTCTGTCTGCCTCACTCTCAGCCTGGCTTTTGATAGTCGCAGGCTGGTTGGAGACGAAGCCCAGGATGGCTGGGCATACGCTAGTGCCGAGCTAGAGGGGTGTGCGTTTGTGGTGATGGCGGTGGTGTTGTGTTTCGTGCAAGACAGACAGATAGATAGATGACAAGATCCGGCTCTTTCTGCGTTTCTGTCTGGCCTCTCTCTCTCTCTCTCTCTCTCGTGAGCGGCCTCGCTTTCTCTCTTGTCTCTGACTCTGACTCTGTTTCCCTCTCCCTCTCTCTCTCTCTCGCGCGCGCTGGCTCTCAGTAAAGAAAAAAGGGGGAAAAAAGACGAAAAGGCTGTTTGTTAGCCAGTCAATTGAGTCCGACTGGTCGAGCCGAGTCGCGCGGTCTAGCCCACCTATCCGGGCGGCAGAACTAATTATCAGGTGGGAGGAAAGTCGAGGCTAGCCAGCGTCTTGGTTGGGGAGAGGTGCCCCTCCATCTCTCTATCTCGCTCTCTCTCTCTTTCTCTCTCTCACTCACGCTTCCACGTAGGTACTTCGCCCTGGATAAGTACCTTGGGAAGTACTCTATACGCCGACGCTACACAGTCACCTGCCCAGGTGTGCCTCTTACCAAAGTACCAAGGTACCTCGGCCGGTCAGGTACTCTGGTGAATGTTTATCCCCAAAGTCTCGCATTAGTGGGTGACTTGAGCACCCGAGGAACCATTCAGTTGCCAACCTAGGCATATACCCATAGGTACCTAGGTAACGAGAGGTAGGGGCCTGAGCAGAAGGTACCTATAGTGGGAACACCCCCTAACCCCTCCCCGCACAGCAGTAAGGAAAAGGTGTCGTGCTAACACCCCGCACCCTGAGCCCGCGGTATACTCGTCGCCGAACCGCCAGCTACCTACCTCCTAGTAGTAGTAATGCCACTGAAATCCGACCGTGATGAGACAGGTTGGTTACCCCAGGATTTCCCCACCTCCATGTCGAGCACACAAACGCAGAGAGTCAGACGGCCAGGCAGCAAGTCAGACAGACTGGCAGACTGACAGCCAGCCAACCAGCCAGCGAGCGCAAGAGATAGAGAGAGAGACAGAGAGAGAGAGAGAGAGAGAGAGAGAGAGAGTGTGTGTGTGTTTGCGCTCACGCACGGGAGCCCTTGGAGATCCCCTACTACGTCAACCCACATCGTCGACGCAGCCCTCTCTGTTTGTCTATTGCTACCAACCCACAGAGCCGCTGCTCAGTTTCTTCCGCTGCGCTTCCAGTCATCGCCAATCAATACCTTGTCTCTCGCCTCCCGTATCGTCTCTCGTCCTCTCCCTCCGCTCTCTCTCGCCTCCCGCTGCCGCCCACGTCTCCCCGCCGTCGCCTCCTCCCGCCGCCCCCCTCCGGCTAGCTGCTTCAACCACCGTTCCGTCATCAACGTCGTCACCCGCCCCTTTGCACACGACGCGCCCTCATGCAGTTCCCACCGGTGTGAGCTATTGGGGCTGCTCTGCCGCCCGAGCATTCCAACAAGTATGCCCTCCAAGAGGAAGGCTCACGACGCCGACAAAAATGCCGCCGCTATCTCCGTCGACACCTTCTCCGCGGCGCCTGCTGTCCCAAAACGACAGCGCGTCTCTCGAGCTTGCGACCAATGTAGAAGGCAAGTAATTATGAATAAATCATCCCTGCCTTGCATTCCTCGACCTTTGGCCAATAGCTTTGCCCACAGACAAATCGCTGACTGAACATGCAGTGCCCGAGAGAAATGCGACGGCGTCCAGCCCCAATGCTTCTCCTGCGTGACCCTGTCGCGCCAGTGCACCTACAATGTCGCACCCAAGAAGCGCGGGGTCCAGACCGGCCTGATTCGCACCCTGGAGCTTGCCCTTGTCTGGCTGTTCGACCAAGTTCCTGAGACGGAAGACAAGCTGGCTGGCCTACTGGCCCAAGAAGGTGGCAGTGGTCACTCTCTTTTGTTGGACAAGGACAGCGAGGCCGGGAACCGACTCCACAAGAGGTGGAGGAGGTGTCGAGTTCACAACGATATTGACCGGCTTCTGTCCGGCAAAGACGCTGTGAGCCCTCGCCAGGACACGTCTGGGGACGACTCGGAAGCCGAATCTGACCCCCGCTGCAAACCCAACGGCGGAACTCCCCGAGATCGCACCGGCACCTCTCCGCAACCCGCCGCTGCCGACCCGAAACAAGACGCCGCTCCCATAGATTCTGGTCCTAGACAGCGTCACGGGTCGATATCCCGGCGGAGGTTCAAACTACCTCGAAACTTTCCTCGATTACTCGACGTCTACTACTCTTACACCCATAGCTGGCTTCCAATACTAAACCCCAAGGAAGCACTCGACAACGCCGCAGCTTCCTATCCCCCGGATGGCCTCGATATTGACCCGGAGGATGCAAACACCAGCGCGGCACATGCCGAACTCTGGAGTGCCCTTGCCGTTGGGGCTTTCCAAGACTCCACCTCATTGCACAACTCGGGCGCTTCCGACACCCTTGACCGGCCCGGCCTGATACTGACAGCTGCGCGCAGCCTGATACCAGTCGAAGCCGAGATGGCACTAGGCCATGTCAAGGCTTTGCTCATATTGTCTCTGGTCAAGTTGGGCCAGGACAGTGCGGGAGCAGCCTCCCTGCTCATAGGCTTGGCCGTCAGGGGCGCCATGGCTTTGACGGATGGCCAAGCACGGGGTGGGCACCGCGACTCCATCTCTGGGCGGCCGGCGTCGTCGTCGATGCAGGAACACTACTCGAATGCTCTGGACCGTGTGTTGAAAGCATGTCTGATGCTCGATACCATGGTATCTCTGAGACTCGGCCAGACACCTCACATGAGGGCCAGCGATATGAAGGAGACGCCGACGGAAGAGAATGGGTTCGAGGAATGGGCCCCTTGGGTGCCCAGGGCTGGATTTGGATCCGTATCAGCACCCGAGGATCCCGCGGGCACCGGCCAGCGCGCACAGTCATTAAGTTCCTTCAACCAGCTTTACCAGTTCTTCCGCATCCTGAACCAGAGCGTCGAATCGGGGCCTGCAGGCCCCAAGATCGGCGCCGCGAACCTTGTTCAGACACTTGACCCCCGTTTCTCATTTTGTAACTCCGTGGTGTTTGGAGCCTCAACGATACCCGTACTGCCATCGGCCTTTCTGATACAGGCCACCTTCCTTGGTGCCACTTTGACTCTGATGGCCGATGCTCGTGTTTCTCTCATATGGAGCCTGATGGAGGTTATCGAGAGCTCAATATCTTACTTTGGCGCAGCCGGCGTCTCGCCGCTCCTTGTCACATACATGAGCGTCGCAAACACCAAAAGCTGCGTCCAGGCGCTCCGGGACAATGACAAAACCAGATGGGACTCGCTGATGGCAGTCCTCATGTCAGTCTGGCAGGACCGGCCGGCAAATGTGGCGTACTCTCCCATGGATGCGGAGCCGAGCAATCGGACGCCAACCCACGTCGACTCGGCAGCTCTGCCGTTTCCGCAGCAGGCTTCATCTTCTGTTCGCCCAAGTGCTCACTATCCGTTTCCAATGAGTTCGGACACTTACCACTCCAACGGCGGTAGCTTCTCACAGACGGCATCTTCCGTCAGCCCTTCAACAGCAAGAACGATGCCCTTTACTCCCGGGAGCCAGCTTGATACGTTCCCGTCGGGGTTCGTGGGGCATATGCCACCCGGTCAGGCTCCCTACCTGATGGGACAGGGGTCTCGGGGCGTCGACTATGATGCCATCATGGATGAACTCGCTTCCATCGACTGCACAGATAGCATGGAGGCGGATCCGCAGTTCATGGCCAACCTCGGCTTCGCTCCAGGGTCAGACCTGAGAGACATGCTCCGGGGAGAGTACGGCGGCGTGTGAGAGGCATAATGTATTACGACCTTGGTTGAGAAACGAATATCAATCCTCCCCATGCACTGGAAATGCCATTAGCACCAAGGTGCCATCTAGCTTGATACCCATTTAGAGCGAATCAATCCCAACCAAATACCGTTGCTGTTGCATGTCGTCCGTCCATGCCAAGAGAAATGTATATGAAATGTCGTTCTGTCCAGACCCCCTGTCACCCCCCTCCCTGGTACATATTGTTTTGCCAACACCAAGGAGATGAAGAAAGTCGGAGTCTGATGTCCAATGCCTTTCGAGATTTGGGAGCTGGTTCCGGCAGAGCCAAGAGAACGAAGACTTGGTGTCGGAATTACAATCATCAGGAACAAGCTCGATGGGGAGGCATATACATCCAAGTACCGAGGGAAAGCATGTTGTCTCAGCCAAGACACCCTCCCCTGCAACTGGATTCAAGGTCTGGTTATGTTGACGGGGGGATATACCCCTTGGTCCTCGGATGATATTGCTCAGCCTAAGCAGACGGTTTACTCATTTGGCTCACTCGCATTATGGGTGAGAACATTCACTCCGGCTTCATAACATCAGTCGGTCTACAAAGCAGATATTGTTCTTTTTTTCCCTTGCCTCCTCCCACCCCAAAACCGCCCTGGCTGGTGCTGCTCAACACACGCTCATCCAACTATAGACTAGAGGATGTTTCGAAGGGCGTGCGTGTTGTGCGTGAACCGGATATACTCAATTCCAGTCTTTTCCGAGTCCAAGAATTAGCCCTTGTCTCCCCCCGTCAGCATCACCTCCGCGGGACAAGCATGCCTGTTCCCCACATAACCGATAACCAGGTAAAGCTGGGGGAGTTTGATCCTTTGCACATTATCTTCATTCCTTTTGGCTGGGAGGGGGAGGATGCGTAAAGTCGGGGTAGAGCCACCAAATCCCACGTGCCACGTGAGACAGTCCAATACCAACAACGTGGACACCAGCGCTAGGAGGATAAATATTCAACCATCAGACCCCGGTCTGGACGGCGGGGGGGGGGGATTCTCCAGATCATGGGGTTCTAAGGAACTGGATCTAGCCGGAACGAGACAAGTGACTGTCAATCGGTGCGGAGAGGAAGATGCCTGCACGGCTCCACGCGTTATGAAGACGAGTCATTCGCAGTGTGCAGAGTTTGCTCCGATTCGGAGTCGACGCAGGACGGTCAGCTTGGCTTGGGGGAGAAGCGTTCACCCCCACGGCGCCCCCCCCCCAGAGTCGACGCACACTCCGGAGATGCCATGCGTGTGTGTGTATGTTTGTTCGTGTGTGAGAGAGCGAGAGGGCGTAGTGCAGGCAGGCAGGCAGACAGGCAGGCAGTCTATTACCTACCCCGGATCTCATCTGTTCATCCCTTCAGGCTTCCCCTATGTTTGGCAAGGGTTGGCCATACTCCGCATCCCGACCCCCAGACTTTACCCCGGACGCATCGGTAGTACGCCGCCACTCTGTCGGTTTCTTGTTTGTCGACTTTCTTGCTTGTCGAAGCAGTACTGACTGGCTGGAGTCAGCCCTGGGCCCCCCGTTCATATAACAAAGGCAACCCTGGACTGTCAGACTTCTTTTACTGCCCTCCCTCTCCCTCCCTCTTCCACTCCCTCCCTCACTCTAGACTACACTTCGACCGCCATCGCTGCCTTGGAGTTCGGAGTTCAGAGCCCAGTGTTCAGATTTTAGACTGTCTGTCTGTAACTTACACGCTCGACACGGACAACACCGCCCGTCCAAGACAGCAACCACAGCCATCATTGCCATCGCCATCGCCATGGCCCTCCTCGCACTTGTAGAGGACCGCCCGACGCCCAAGGCGGTGTACAACTGGCGCGTCTACTTCTGCGCCATCATCGCGTCCTTCGCCAGTTGCACCATTGGCTACGACTCTGCCTTTATCGGAACCACCCTCGCGCTAAAGTCCTTCACCGACGAGTTCCAGTTCGCGACCTACAGCAAGGATGGCTTGGCTCTTCTCAAGTCCAACATTGTCTCCGTCTACCAGGCCGGCGCCTTCTTCGGAAGTCTCTTCGCCTACGTTAGCAGCTACTTCCTGGGCCGCAAGAAGAGCTTGATGCTCTTCACCACAGTCTTCATACTCGGCGCCGGCATGATGCTGGGCGCCAACCGTGAGCGAGGCCTCGGTCTCATCCTTGGCGGCAGGGTTCTTGCGGGGATCGGTGTGGGCGGCTGCTCCAACATGACGCCCATCTACATCTCCGAGCTTGCGCCCCCGGCCGTCCGTGGACGTCTTGTCGGAATCTACGAGCTGGGCTGGCAGATTGGCGGCCTCGTCGGCTTCTGGATCAACTACGGCGTCGATTCCACCATGGCGCCCAGCCACTCCCAGTGGCTTATTCCGTTCGCCGTCCAGCTGATTCCCGCCGGCATCTTGTTCGTCGGAGCCTTCTTCATCCCCGAGTCGCCCCGTTGGCTCTTCAGCAAGGACAGGCGAGAGGAGGGGCTGAAGGCACTTTGCTGGATGAGGTACGTGAGAAACGTCTTTTGGAAGCGTCCCGGAGGGGCAAAACCTCGCAAGTTGACGGCGAAAACTGACCCCTTTGCAACAACTCTCGCAGGAACCTTTCCCCCGATGACCAGTACATCATTGAGGAAATGAACTATGTTGACCTCGAACTCGAGCGATACCGCTCCGAAGTTGGCGTTGGCTTCTGGAAACCCTTTGCGTCTCTCAAGGACCGCAAGGTCCAGTGGCGCTTCTTCCTCGGCGGCATGCTCTTCTTGTGGCAAAACGGCTCTGGGTAAGCGACTGGCCCCTTTGGTGATGGCGCCTCCGGACGCCTCCCTTCTCCTCGATGCCCACTAACCTGGCAATCAACAACAGTATCAACGCCATCAACTACTACAGCCCAACCGTCTTCAAGAGCATCGGGATCACCGGCACCAACACCGGCTTCCTGACAACCGGTATCTTCGGCGTTGTCAAAACCGTCGTCACCTTCGTGTGGCTTCTCTGGCTTATCGACCATCTTGGCCGCCGGAACCTCCTCCTGATCGGCGCCATTGGCGGTTCCCTTTGCATGTGGTACATCGGCGGTTACCTCGCCCTTAACCCGGCGGCTTCGACAAGCACTGGTGGCGGTCTCTCCAGCGGCGGCATCTCTGCCATGGCCTTCTTCTACCTCTGGACAATGTAAGTCATTGATAATTTTTTGGAGCATTGTGAAAACAAACCAGGCTGACATACGTTTCCAGTTTCTACACTCCTTCGTATGATAGCCCCCCGATCCCCCACCCCCCCCCCCCCCCCCCCTCTTTGGAAGAAATGAATATGGAGGAGCATGTGTTTGGTTTGAAGGTTGTACTAACACCGGATTTAGATGGAACGGTACTCCTTGGGTCATCAACTCTGAGATGTTTGACCAAAACACGAGGTACGTTGGAAACAGTAAAGGATATCGATGGGTGGCTTATGGTCGCTAATGTAACGCCAGATCGCTCGGACAAGCGAGTGCAGCCGCCAACAACTGGCTGTGGAACTTCCTCATCTCGCGCTTCACTCCGCAGATGTTCAATGCCTGGAGCTACGGGGTTTACTTCTTCTTCGCCTCCCTCATGCTCTGCTCGGCCGTCTTCATCTTCTTCCTCGTGCCTGAGACGAAGTCTGTGCCTTTGGAGATGATGGACCGCCTGTTCGAGATCAAGCCAGTGAGAAGAGCAAACAAGACCATCATGGCCGAGTTGAAGGGCGTGGCCGACTTCAGAAATGACTCGGAAGATGGGATTAGAGAGAAGTCTGACGATGCCGAGATAAACCAGGTAGAGAGGAAGGAGAGCGCTTGACGAACGGGCTTATGGATTACTAATGCGGTCGAAGGACATTTGAAATGGTAGAAACAGCGGGGTGGATGTTTGGAGGTCCAGTCTTTAGGAAACACACATTCCTTCACCCCCAACCGAGCCCCCAAGTGATAACCAGACACCTCGACACCATCGTGAGGCAACGTAAAGGCCACAAGCCGACAGCACCAGAGAGCAAGGCCATCAATACCAAAGCGGAGGCAGTCATTGATGATTGGGGGGGGAGGAATGAATGGCTCCAAGGGCAAGCTCAAGTGCTTGATGTGGTTAGTGCCAGCTGCGTGTCGACAGCCTGGCGCGGCAGGATAGCGAGCCATCGGTTCGTTCGAGAGGAACAGGTATCTCAACTAGGCAGTAGTAGTAGTAGGTGGCCGCCCGAGTCCGTCAGTTGACATTCGTGGTTGACAGATAGCCAAGCCCGGTTGAGACTATCCTCTCACATGTATACATCCATACATATATGTATATGTCAAATAGTTTCACGACCCTTTCAATCTAACCCAAGAACATTCACCCATGGACATGATGATGTGTACCGCGTGGATCTCACTGATTCGGATTCAAAAAGTTGCAAGCCAGCCCACCATGTATTTGATCAGTGGAGAGAGAGAGAGAGAGAGAGAGAGAGAGAGAGAGAGGCTATTGTCTGTCCCATGATGATGAAGAATCGTTCCGAAAAAAAGAGGAAAACCAAAGCCAGGCGCTTATGATGATGATGATGATGTAGCTATGCAAGTCATGTACAAGTCATTGAGTCTAGAGTTTCGAGTGTTGCGACAGCTTCGCGGCAATCGCTTCCTTCACTTGTTGCACAGGCAACTGATCGACCTCTTTACCGGTCCAGTAACGGTCCTGTTGGGGGGAATGATGTGAGCTTGTGGTGATGCGCGAGGGAAGTCCAGGGCAGCCCTTGCGGGTCTGCCTGCTTACCTGCTCCAATCCTTGGTAGATCATGGCCTCGGTGCCCAAGATGAGCTGCCAGCCGGCTTCTTCTGCCAGGGCGGCGATGGCGGTGTAGGGGGTAGGGTTGTAGCACATTTCCAGAATGGCGCCCTTGCGGTCCTTGTTCAAGAACTCGACAATGACGTCGCGGGCGGCAACCTCTTCGGGCGTCTTGGGAGGGAAGTCGGGCACGCAGGACACGATGGCGCCGGGGGCGGCGAGCCGACGGGCTTCCTCGACGGTGGAGACGTGGTAGATGCTGTCTCCGTAGCCGCGGTCGGAGCACTCGGCGATGACGGCGTCGACCTCGCCCTTGTCGCGGTTGACGAGGTAGACGTCGGTGGCCTTCATCCACCTGCGCAGTGCGTAGACGGCGCTGCGGGCGGCACCGCCGCCGCCAATGACCAGGGCGGGCCTGTTGTGGTAGACGGCGTCGGGGTCGGCGACGTTCTGGACAAACGACTCGCGCACGCCGACGACGTCCGTGTTGGTGCCGCAGTATATCCGCTTGCCGTCGCGTTCTCTGACGAAGAGGGTGTTGCAGGCGCCGACGTCGCGGCACTCGTCCGTCAGCTCGTCGAGGTGCGGGATGATGGCGACCTTGTTGGGCATGGTCACGGAGCTGCCGTAGAACTTGGGGTGCTTGATGAGCTGCAGGAACAGCGCGAGGTCTGCCGAGTCGAGCCTCAACTGCTCCCAGTTGAGGCCGATACCCTCGTAAATGGTGCTGTGCAGCAGTGGTGACAGGGAGTGTGTGATTTTCTGGCCGAACAGATAGCCGTGACGGTCAAGCTGCTCAATCTTGGCGGCAATGGACTCGTCCAACTGCTGCTGGACGGGGACTTCTACTGCACTGGCCATGACGGGCTGTGTTATGTGTTGCTGAGAGAGAGAGAGAGCCTCGTATGAACCAAATTAAATGATTGGCTGGTCGGTTTCTTCGAGGGTTGTTTATCTGAGTCAAGTTCTAGACGGAGAATGATGGATAGATAGCCGGAGGAGGAGGAGGAGGATGTGCTTGCGTTCCAGCGGGATGCAACAAGTCAGTTGTGAAATAATGTAGGTATTCAATGTTTGGAAGGAAAACCGGGGGGTCAAGGCGAGTGAGAATGAGAATGAGAGTGTGTGTGAGAGTGTGTGTGAGAGTGAGAGAGAGTGTGAGAGTCTTGGGCTCCAAAAGCGGGTGGCTAATTGCCAGTAATATGTATGGGATAGTGATAACAATAATAATGGAAAACAGGGGAAATGTCTTTTGACAGAACCACTTTTCATTCTTTTGCTCATGTGTATGCAGTAGTGTCCCTTTTCCCCAGGTTCTCTGTCACTCTCACTCTCACTCTCACTCTCACTCTCACTCTTACTCCCACTTTTACTCTCACACTCTCTCTCACTATTTTCTCGTCTCCCCCCACCGACTGCCAACCGGTGTCCCTCGGCGCCCAATGACTTTGCGTTTATTTGTTCTTACGGGAACACGGGGCACTCGATCGGAATTGGCATCACAGCCGCGGCGTCGCGCCTTTTCTTTTCCCCATGGGCCCTACCTAGATGGGTGACTTGCAGCACGCTCCAAGTGCAGGTGGTCCTCCGGCAAAGCACTCTCCAGCACTGCAAGCCATTGATTGATTGATTGATTGAGAAGTGCCGGAGAGTTACATACCAGTACAGTAGTCTACGTACTTACTGTATACATCTACAGACTAACTTTGGAACGGTGGGCGGACAGAGTGAGTGTCGAGCACCGGGATGTATGTATCACAGTAATAAGCCCCACCCATCCACACCTGTTCTACGTTTACTTGGGGTAATCGTTGCCCCCCACGCATCTCACACACACAACACACAGACAGACACACGGCCAAGCCTGGAGATTGTTTATCCCCCCTCCGAGGGAGAAGTGTTCTTCCTTGAGACACGCCTTTCGACCGACCCAGCAGCGGTCGGTTGCTCGTAACTCCAATGTCACCAGCCGCCGAGTTAATGACAATCAACCGCATCACCCACTACACACACACACACACACACACGCTGGTTATACTGTAGGTTGTAGGTAGGTAGGTAGGTAGGCAGGCAGATAGACAGGCAAGCATGCGGAAAAGCGTCGTCCAGAACTAGAACTACACCTAGTATAGGCCCGGCTACCCTCGGCTACCCCCGCCAGCATAACCCCCTCAGATCAACATGGTTGCAATGCCGAACGTCCAAGGCCGGCCGGGTGAATGCTTTGCTCCCCCGTCCCCCCCCTCCCCGGTGTTGGGATGATGGCATATGATACCCGTCAGTGGACAGGCCTTCTTCAAACCCGTTAGCTGTATCCGTATGTATGTATGTATGTATGTATGTATGTATGTATGTATGTATGTATGTATGTATGTATGTATGTATGTATGTATGTATGTATGTATGTATGTATGTATGGGTCCGGCATGGTCTTTCTGGTAGATACCGGGGACGATGTTGCATGTCTGCCCAGTTGCCGACGGCAGACGTATACGAGTAAACCGTCCGCCACCCTCATTTGAATCCGAAATGCTGAATTTGCTCAGTTCCTCTTCTTCTATCCTTACCATCCCTCTCCATCTCATGATACCATCCCCCCCCCTCTTTTAATACTTGCAGGTATTTGCGCGCGTGTTTGATACCCTCGATAATTTCCCTCCATCGTTGAGCATTATTCACATCCAATCGAGTCTGCCAGTATGCCTTCTCGTTTGGCCATCAGCACCATGTCGCTCGGCCGATGCTGGGCCGGCCACAGCTTTGAACACAAGATGGACATGGCAGCCAAGTACGGCTACCAGGGCATCGAGCTCTGGCACGAGGACATGATGGACGTGGCCGAGCAGCTGCCCGGTGGCGCTGCCCTGCTCGAAAACCAGCTCGCCGCAGCCGGCATCGTCAAGAGCATGTGCGACGCCCGCAACATCGAAATCGTCTGCCTCCAGCCGTTTATGCATTTCGAAGGCCTCGTCGACCGTCAACAACATGCCCGCCGCGTCGAGGAGCTCCGCGTTTGGATCCAGCTCGCCCATGTCCTCGGCACAGACTTGATCCAGATCCCAAGCAACATCTTGCCGGCAGACCAGGTTTCCGAGGACCTCGACCTCCACGTTGCCGACCTCGCCAAGGTTGCCGACATTGGCGCTGCCTCGGAGCCTCCCATTCGCTTCTCGTACGAGTCTCTCGCCTGGGGGACGAGAGTCGACGTGTGGGAACGCTGCTGGGAGGTTGTACAACGGGTCGACCGGCCCAACTTTGGCATGTGCCTCGACACCTTCCACATCGCCGGTCGCATCTTTGGCGACCCCGAAGCGGCCTCTGGCAAACTGCCCGACGCCGAGCGAGCCGTCAAGGAGTCTATGCAGCGGCTGGTCTCGACCGTCGACGTCTCCAAGATTATATACGTGCAAGTCGTCGACGGAGAGCGCCTCGCCGAACCCATTTGCGAAACGCATGCCTTCTACAACCCCGAACAGCCATCACGCATGTCGTGGTCGAGGAACTGCCGCCTGTTTTACGGCGAACACTCCAGAGGGGCCTATCTCCCCGTCCGGGAGATCTGCGCCGCCATTTTCCAAGGCCTTGGTTTCGAGGGCTGGGTCAGCCTCGAGCTTTTCAACACGAGGATGTCCGACGAGGACCATGAGGTCCCCGAGGAGCTCGCAAAGAGAGGAGCCGCATCTTGGGCCAAGCTTGTAAGAGATATGAAGTTGAGAGTAGCCGAGCCGTCCAAGACGACGGTAACGGCGTCACTATGAGCGGCTGCAAGCAACGGCGACTGTACAACGTATACATATATACATGATGCTTTCCTCCTGATGAGGCCATGAATGAAATAGTTATATTCAAACATCCACGTCCTTACCTTACTATACCCCTTTGCATGGAGCGTCAGCGGTGTGGGGGTTGATGAGACGAGACATCCGTTGCAATGGTTCAAGTGCAATGGATGAATGAATGAATGAACGAATGAATGAACGCATGCATGGCTCATGGCTCTCGTTTCAGGCCTGTATCGATAATTAGCGCCTTCGATAGCGGCTTCAACGGCCCCCGAATCGGAGTCCCACAGGCTTAGCTTACAAAGGTACAATACCTACCTACCTACCTACCCAAGGCAGGTAAGCAAGCTTATAGGGTCTCTAGGGGGAGGGAACCACCCTCAGGGTGTTTACAGAAGAGAGGAAGGGGGGGCCATGCATGCGGGGACTCGACTCTCTCCCCCGCTGATTGGATTGGAGACCGCTGGTGGACGTCGCCCGCCCGCCCGCCCGCCGCGGTTCCGCGGTCGCCATCTTGCGGTTGGCGGCGGCCCAGTCGTCCGTCGGCCGTCAAGGGTTTGTTTCTCTGATACATAAACCGAACCCGAACCCGGCCCGACAACGGACTGACTGGCAGGTCTGTCTTTCTTTTGCTGCTAATTAACCAGCTCACTCTCTCCCATTCATTCTCACTGGTGCGTGCACCTACCTCCACTGAACCAACCCCCCGTTTCAATCCTCCCAAGAGACAAGTTGTCGCAACAAGAAAGAAACGCCGCCTCACCATGGCGGAAATCAACGACGCCGAGCTCCGCGAAATCTACGCCTTTGCCACCCAACTGGGCAAAGATGCCGGCGACCTCCTCATGACGGCGGCCAAGTCGAGATGGGGAACCGGGGGAGAACAGCAGGCCTTCACAGAGAAGGACAACTCGGTCGATCTGGTCACCAAGACCGACACAGGTCTGTATACACGCGGGGAATGGGAACGGGACACGCTGAGAGAGGGGGGGGGGGGGGGGGGGTATGGAGAGAGAGAGAGAGAGAGAGGCGGAGAAAAGAGAGACACGGAGAGTGACACATGGGGTGCTGGACATGGCATGCTGACGAGCTTTATTCGCGATTGCAGAGGTTGAAGCTTTCATTCGCACATCCGTCGCAAACAAGTACCCCAGCCACAAGTAGGTCTAGACCTACTTACTTATCCCTTTTCCACCGGCCTCGATACATACGTCTTCGCCTCCCCAGTTGCACTTCTGACACGCTGTCAGCTTCCTCGGCGAAGAAACCTACTCGGCCGGCGCATCCCGCCAATACCTCGTCGACGACCGCCCCACCTGGATCGTCGACCCTCTCGACGGCACCGTCAACTTCACCCACCTCTTCCCCATGTTCTGCGTCTCCATCGGCTTCGCCATCAAAGGGAAGCCCGTCATCGGCGTCATCAACGCGCCCTTCTTGCACCAGACCTTCTCCGCCTGCAAAGGCCACGGCGCCTGGATGAATGAGACCCAGAGGCTGCCCCTCGTCCCGAGCCCGCTGCCGGCCAACGCGCCCAGCGGATGTGTCTTCTCGTGCGAGTGGGGAAAGGATCGCCGAGACGCCCCGGACGGCAACATGCACCGAAAGGTCGAGAGTTTCATGAACATGGCAGCCGAGCGCGGAGGGAGAGGCGGAAAGGGTGGCATGGTGCACGGCATGAGGAGTCTGGGAAGGTAAGTCGTGCTTGACCGCCATCCGCCTTGGGGGGGCAGGCACAACACATGTTGACGGCATCATAGTGCGACTCTGGACCTGGCATACACAGCAATGGGATCCTTCGATATCTGGTGGGAGGGCGGGTGCTGGGAGTGGTGAGCGAGCCCTCGTCGTTCGAGAGAGGTTGGGGGGGGGGGGGAGACCGGGCGCGCTGACAACACTTCTTGTAGGGACGTGGCCGCAGGATTCGCCATCCTCGAGGAGGCCGGAGGTCTGGTGACGGTAGCGAACCCGCCCGAAGACACGAGCATCATCCCAGAGGCGAAGCTGGGCGGCAGACTCTATCTCGCCATCAGGTACGTTGAGTGACCGAAGCAGCCCGCATCCTACACACACAGCAAGAGAGACAACTGACCAGGCCCAGGCCCGCAGCAGCAACCGATACGGAGACTGCACGTCAGGCACAGGAGAGAGTCGTGCGGGAGACGTGGAAGAGGGTGAGAAACCTAGACTATTCGAGGCCCGGAGCGTAGATTCTATATACGTATGGATATACAGATATGTATATATATATAGAGAGTGAGAGAGAGAGAGAGAGAGAGAGAGAGAGAGAGAGAGAGAGAGAGAGAGAGAGAGAGAGAGAGAGATAGATAGATAGAAAAAAAATGCCAAGTTCCAATCAGAGGTCGGTCCTAGCTAGCTCTCCAGCCCATGCCCTACGAACGATTTCGCGCATCTTTGGCTTTTCAAGGGGACGAGGGTTCCAGTAAGGCGTGTCTGAAGCGACGTCGGCGACGCGATCAATGTCTGTTTCTTGCATCCCGAGATCCTTGAGCCCGCTTGGTATCTCCAGGAGCCGGAGCAGCTCATTGAGGCCGGCCACGATGCCTTCGGCCGAGTTTCCGGTGCTCTGCACGAGGGCGGACGACAGCCTCGTCATGATGTCCTCGGAGAAGGACTGCGCGTTATAGGCGATGCTGTGGGGGAGGAAAATGGAGTGCGTTTCGGCGTGGGGGAGGTTCAGCGAGCCGCCCGCCGCGTGAGCCAGCTTGTGGTGCAACGCGGTGCCCGTTGCCGTTGCCATCATGCCAGCCAGAAAGCCGCCGTAGAGGGCTGACGTGCGCGCCTCGACCGACGTCGGGTTGGTGACGATGACGGGCAAGGCGCTGGACAGCGCCTTGATAGACTCGAGAGCAAAGTAGTCCGTCAGCGGGCTGGCCTGCCGCGAATACAACGCCTCGACTGTGCTCATGGTTAGCCAACGTCTGGTCTGCTTAACTAACAGCCCCCCCCCCCCCCCCCCCCCCCCCCCCCCCCCCTGAACGGCGGGCGGGCAGACATGCAGACTTACACGAATGCGCCAAGGCATTGATGCCGCTCGGGGCACTGACTTTGACGGGCAGGTCCATGGTCAAGTCCACGTCGTAGATGACCACCTTGGGCAGGATCTTGGGATCCATCGTTGACGTCTTCTTACCGTCCTTGGTTTCGCCGATGACGGGCGTCATCTCGGAACCGGAATACGTCGTCGGGATGGCCACCTGCGGCATTCCCGTGCGGAGCGCGATCGCCTTGCCAAGGCCGACTGCGCTGCCGCCTCCGACCGAAACGAGCACATCTCGGTCCTTGGCGCGGTCGACGGCGGGCCCGATGATGTCGCTGGGGTTGTGGACCTTGGCCGTGTCAAGGATCTCAATGTCTGAGAATCCTGCCTCGCTCAGGTCGTTCCGGATTCTGCTGGCCAGAGAGACACGGGACGGCGAGCAGATGATGAGAGGCTTGGAGAGGCATCGGGACTGAAGCTCGCCACTCAACTCGTTGACCGTGCCAGGCCCGAACAAGACCTTTGGCGTAGTGATGCCAAAGACGAAGGGAGGTATAGTGTTGTTCATGACGAGCAAACCTGGTAGCAAGTGTTTTTCGGATAGTTGTGCCGGAGAGGGGGGGGGATGGAGATGATGAAAGAAAGAGAGCAGCGTTGTCAGTAGGTAGGTAGGTAGGTAGGTAGTTTGTCATCGGCGGGGGCGGGGGCGGGGGCGGGGGTCCCGACCGCCCTCCCTACCTACCTACCTACTGTGGAGATGTCGGGCCCGGTGGTATGGCTAAAAGCTAGAGTAAAGCCACAAACGAAGAATCAAGGGTCGGATCAGTTCCATTGACTATGCTCACCTGTTCTTCAGATGGCTCTGGAGGGTATCACTAGTTATGTACATTTACTTAGTCCAGACCGTCAAACCCGAGGATGCCGTGAGCGCCCATGGGGCCAAGTTTCGCTGCAGCCCCCGTGTTCTGACGCTTGCTCCGCCTTTTCCCATCATCATCGCTGTCACTATCGTCTTCGTCGTCGTCGTCGTCGTCGTCGTCGTCGTCACTGTCGCTATCTTTTGCCCGGCGCTTACCGGTAGACTTACCTCCGCCACCGCCGCCGCTGTCGCCGTCATCGTCGTCGTCGCTGTCTTCGGCCTCTCCTTGGAGCTCCGACAGCTCCTCCCATACCTTGACCGTCTTGCCACCGGCCGTGATCAGGCGGTTCTGCGAGTCAAACAAGACAGAGATTACACCCTCGACTTCGTCATGTCGGAGGTTCAGTGACTTGTCAACCTCCCTGGTGACGAGGTCGACGACACGCAGGCTGCCGTCGCCGAGCCCAACCACCAGCTTCTTGCCCAGGCCCAGCTCCTGAGGCACAAGGGCCATGGCGTCGAGACTTTCGCCGCCTCCCCTGCCGCCGTCGACGACGATGCGCTCCTGTTGATCATCCCATGCGCCCTTGTCCCAGACCGTGACGACCCCCGAGCCGGATCCGACGGCGACGATTCCATTGTTGCGGTTGTGCTTGGGGCCAAGACCGGGGACGTAACAAGCGGACAGCAGCTCATCCTCCTGGTCATCGGAGCGGACAAGAACGCCTCTCCTCACATCGGTGACGGCGAGGGTGGTGCCGCCGGTGGAGACCCATTGCTTGGAAAAGCCAGATGTGCTTTCGGCGGAGGGCGGGAGGGGGACGATGGCAGAGACGTAGTCGGAGTGAGGGAAGTGGGTTTGCGCTGGCTTGGCCGAGGGAACACCGTCTCGTAGGTCAAAGATGTGCAGGGCGCCAGAGTCGCAGGCGATGAGGAGGCTCTGGGGATTCAGGACGTGCATGAGGGTCGGGGCGTCGATCTGCTTGTTCGAAGAGGGGATGGCGGCCTTGGAGATGACCCTGCCGGTCTCGGGGGAGAAATGCTTGATCAAGCCGTCGGTACCTGCAGAGTAGAGGGCTGACGAGTGCTTTGGGTTAGCTGTGCACATCTCACGGCGCCGCTGGGTTGATTGGTCGGCCGGTAGGCAGGCAGGGAGGGTTGCAGGTTGGTTGGCGGGTGTCGGTCGCAAGACTACTGACCAGATCCATCTTGATTGTAGGCCAAGGCTCTGCAGCTTCCTTTGTGCCGCCTCGTGCGCCAAATGCTGTCAATGGTTCCCCGGCCGTTGGAGGCGATACTCGTATCGGGATCGGCCGAGGCATCGGGGGAGTCTTGTACGGGAGGGGGGAGGCGGAAGGTTTCGACGTGGCCGGTAGACAAGCCAACAGTCAATAGCGGCGCGGTGGGATGGAGGACCTGGGCGAAGACCTCGGCGGACAGGGGCAGGGTGCAGAGGTTTTCGAACATGGTCGCTGCGGCGTCTCTAAGGATGGAAGGCCGAGGAATATCGGGCAGTATACTACTGGATTACGGGAGGGAGGGCCGCGTCCAAGAGGTAGGAATCGAATGTGGCCTCTGCAGATACTCTGCAAGATTCTACGATAGAAAGCAAGCAACAGAACAGGAGCAGAAAATGACGGGACCGAAATTTTCGAGGTGAGCGGCTCACCGAGGGGTGTGTGACCCACCCAAGCTCCCCCCACCAATCGGTACAGCACAGGTGGGGGTGGGACATCCAACCTGCACCGTGTACCTATGTTTACCTAGGTGCAGATAGGTCGCTGATAAGATAGGTACGTGCCTGAATCGTACAAGTACATAACTACAGAGTACCTACTTAGGTATCTATCTAGGTAATCTACCCGTCCTGGTAGAGACTCGAAACAGAGCCGGGTGTGGCCTGGTTCAGATGTTTTGGAAGAAGTCAACACGGCACCCTTTTTCACGACTGATGGCCGAAGACCGAAGCATCGCATCTATCGTCTACAATGTACTCAAGCACTTATCTACAAAGTACATGGTACATCATATCCACACCAAATGTTTCGTTGGCTCCCCGGGCGATTCCTGTTCTTCTGCGGCAAGTTTCTTAATGCACATCATCTTTAGACAATCCTCCCCCAGCACGCTTTGTGAGCAGATACTACAACGTACCTACTATCTAAAGATACCCAGGTAGATAGGTATTCGAAGTGCTTACTTATCTACCTAGGTATGGTTGGTACGGTAGGTAGGTAGGTAGGTAGTTTAGAAACAAGGCAGGTAAGTCGGAGGGAAATCTTGGGAAAATCTTAAGGTTAATTAATTCGTGCGGGGTCATCCTCCCGTTATTTTCCTTCCTAGGTACTATAGGTACGTACGTATTAGAAGCACCGTACACAGACAGCTAGCTTCCCGTTTGGTTTAGGTATAGGGCCCGTTGCGGCCCCGGCCACACCACAGCATATTGTACAATGCATAGCGGGGTTCCTGCTGCACCGAGAAGATCCCCGGCGCAAAGAGGAAGCTGCGATTAATTGACCGTCCCTACCTACTATACATACAGGACGTACCTACCTTGCCTGGGTAGTACCGTCTCTACATAGAGTCAGTCCACTAGATAGACAGGCAGGCAGGCAGGCACAACACAGACAGCATCTGAAGGAGACGTAACGTGATTCATTTGACTCCGGTTTCCACTGTTTCGCCATTTCGCCGTTCCGCGTCCCAATTGTCTCTTCGCTCCTCTTCGTCCAAGTCACCTCCTCCTCCTCCGTTGTTCTCCTTCGCCCTCCTTCCCCTCGTCTCCCGTCCACAACGTCGGCACATCATGAGACTGCTTCCCGTGGCCTGGGGCGCTCTGCTAACCCTCTTGCAGTCCGCCGCCCTGGCTTCCGCCAACGACACTGGCCAGGAGTCGGGAGCTGCCCTCAAATGCGTCATGTACCTTACAGGGTATGTACAAATGACTTGGTCGTCCTCAATGGCATCGACGCCATCGCGTGTACTCGCCATTCATCCATTCATCTCCTTACCATTGATTGATACCCTTACTGATGCATCGCATCGCAGACAACACCCCATCGTCCCCTCCAAGGAGCTCGTGTCTCACATCACCCATGTAGAGCTGGCCTTCATGAACTCGGACATCTTCAATCAGGACGTCGCCGAGTGGCCCCTCTTCACCACCGTTGACAAGGTCCGCGCCCAGTTCCTTCCCGGCACCAAGGTCATGGTCGCCATCGGTGGCTGGGGCGACACCAAGGGCTTCGACACGGCCGCCCGCACCCCGGAGTCGCGCCAGAAGTGGGCCCGAAATGTCGCCGATATGGTTAGGGCCACCGGCGCTGACGGTAGGGCGACGTTGAACAAACCCCCAAACACATGATGATGATGTTGACTGACGTATCGCAGGTATCGATATGGACTGGGAGTACCCCGGGTAAGCCTTGACAAACCGAAAAGAAAAAGAAGAAGAAAAACCTTCTTCGCCAAAAGGCAAATCGCTGACAAGAGGCACAGTGGCAACGGCGAGGACTACAAAATCGACACCAACGACGAGAAGAAGTGGGAGATTGATGCTTACCCCCTGTTGCTGGAGGAGGTTCGCAACCAGCTTCCCGACGGCAAGCTCATCTCGGCTGCGACTCCCGGGCTCGAGCGCGACATGATTGCCTTTACCAACGAGACGGTCCCCCGCATCGTGCGCAGCCTCGACTTCGTCAATGTCATGACATACGACATGATGAACCGCCGAGACACCGTCGCGAAGCATCACACAGGCTTGGAGTTATCAAGAATCGCCGTCAAAAACTACATGGCCAGGGGCGTTCCGGCCGAAAAGATCAACCTTGGATTTGCCTTCTACACCAAGTGGTTTAACACGACTGATTGCCCAGAGGGACAGGAGATTGGGTGCCCCATGCCGCTGATGGAGGATCCTGTAACCGGCGGAGATCTGGGCCAGACAGGGGGCTTCAGCTGGAACGACAGCATCCCGGACTACGTAAAAGCCTCGTTCGATAGATCGCAAAAGGAGGGCAAGTATGACGAGGTGGGCGGTGGCTACTACTACCTTGATAGGGCCGAGAAGCGATTTTGGACATACGACACCCCCGATGCCATCCTTCGCAAGTTCCCTGCCCTTGTCGATGATCAGAGCCTCGGCGGAGTGTTCGCTTGGGGCCTGGGCGAAGACGGTCCCGACTACAACAACCTCAAGGCCGTCAATAAGGCGTTGGCGGAGCGCAAGAGCAGGGCAGGATCAGGAGGAGGATGTGGTGGAGGATGTGGTGGTGGTGGTGGTTCCGACCGCCATGAGGCTGACGAGCTGTAGGTGAGCCCCTGGACAGAGCCAAGAGAGCTTTGCCATGTCTCCTTGAAACATGAACGATCGACTCACTGTTGGGTTTGCCTAGTGCGAAGGGTGTACCGTCGCATGTGGACTGAAGGAGCAGGGATGAGTCGACGAGTTGATGAAAGAATGTGGGATGTGGAATCGCCATGCCATAGGAAACTGAAGGGGGTTATCACTGATGTATATTTGTTCAAGCTCAGTTTGATGCCCAAGTTGTTTCTTTGGTTCTTCCCGTCTGCATGGTGAGTGGTTTCCGGAAAGGGGGTCGAGGTCGTCGTGAGGCAGAGTCCATGTTGGCTTTTAGATAGTTTGGTTGTTTGGATTTGGCCATGTGGTGCAGAGGCAGGCCGGAGATGGCAGATATGGGGTGGGTGACTGCAGAGGGTGCACTCGACAGCTTTCGGGACGGACGCGTGACGAGCCCACAGACTTGATTTACTAAAGATGTTTAACAAACGTACCGAGGTAGTCAATGCACATGTCTATCGCTGAGGAAAGACGTGGATACATAGTATTAGACCAAATGCCAAGGTAAGATGATGATTTCGTTGCCGTGCGTCGCTAGCTTGATCGATCCATGGATGGCATGGGGCGGCATCAGAGTTGACGCTAGCGCAGCTTCGACGAACCGGCTGTCGTCGCGCAGCCGTCAATGTCTCGGAGCAATGTCATGCAAAGGTCGCTACGGGTTCAGAGAAGAGAAGAGGCGAGGCACGGTCTTGGAAACGTACAGCCACTACCATGTACTTTGCCGCAAAGTACCTTGGTCTAGGCCCAAGATGAGGAAGGAAAAGGCACGTCATGCGGGAAGAGACGGCGGGTCCTGGCAGTTCAAGATCTACACTGTGTTGTTCAACATCCAAACCACTTACACCAAGTAGGTGCTTTGGTAGTTTGTTCCAAGGGCTCTCTCCAAGGCTTCAGCGAGACCTCGGTTGAAACAGGAAGGATGGATATGGACCGAGCCGGCGATGGCTTGGAGGCGGTATGTACCTTGGAAGAGAGAGAGAGAGAGAGAGAGGCGGAAAGCCGGCGGTCAGGTCAGGATTGAAGGTTGGGCACACGTCACCAGGGTCATTCGTTCGTTAGGTGCCGGAGCCGAGATGGAGCGGGGACCCGCTGTTTGCCGGTATTAGGCCGCTGTGCCGTTGATGGATGTTTTGTGGGTGGCATGTCGATGCATACCTACCTACCTACAGGTACCTACCTACCCACCGACTGCATGCATGCATGGGTCATGAATGCAGGGTCGTCTAGGTAGGTACAATAATTACAGATACTTCAGTGCAGTGCAGTGCGGTGAAGGATTGGATGTCAGTGGCTGGCTGGTGGTGTGGGCCGGATAGAGTGTCTTACTAGTAGTATCCGTACCTAGTGATGAAGCCAATCAAGCTGACCGTCATGGCCTTGATATCCATCCGTACTACCTGAGGCAGGTAGGGCAATAACCAGATAATAGCTAGCTGCCTAGGTAGGTATGTACGGGTTGAAATGATATCACCGGATAGGGACGATGGGCATTCTTAGGTAAGGTGGTTGGAAGGTTCATACAGGTAGGTAGGTACCTACAGTACCAACCAAGGCGAGTCACGCGCCACCTGGCGTGGCCAAAGCCGACAACAGTGCTACGTGTAGTGTAGCGCCTACCTAGGTACTTTACACGACACGTTGGCGGCAACTTTTGTCCGGCGTGCCGTATCATTGGTCGAAAGCCCTGTCGGTTCCGCGCAGATGAGGTCATACCCCTGCAGGCCAACCCTTTGCGAGCTGGAAACCACGTCATTGTCTGCTGGGCGGTGCGCTTGAAGCCTCATTACGCATCGCCAGTTCTCACGTCAACCACTCGTGGGCTGCTTTGGAGAATGTGATGCGACGCATGTATGGGGCCGGCAGTGCGCGTACGTTACACTAGAATACACATGTATGTACCTATGTGTAGGAAGTACTCCTAGAGAGAGAGAAAAGTGACAGCTTGCTGTGTGCAGCACCAGCGAATTATCCAGGTCACCCCCCGAGTACCTACTGCCTCTCCTCGGATGCTGGCATGGAAATAGTGACTTGATCCATTTCTTCATCTTTTTCCTTTTCAGCTACATTTACTGTGTATGTATTTCGCCTCTCGCCGATACTTGGGTACGCACACACACACACACTGCATCCCATGCCTCTCTGCCAATCTGACGCCATTCATTTGTCAAACAAGAAACTCGTCTTGCGCCTCCGTCAAGAACCTACATATTCAACCCGGTTGCCTCTCTCCATCGCAGCCTCTTCTGTCCTCCCTCATCATTCGTACCAGCCAGGCCAGTCAGCAACTGCTACTCACTAATTACCAGCATTCTGTTACCTACCAGTCAGTACATACTGTCCAACCACCCGAGATCAAGTCGCATATACAGATCGACGAGCAGACACCATGGTCGCTCTCGTCCCCCTCGCCCACATTGTGGCTGCTGTTTTCTCCATCATCGAGCTCGGCCTGACATCATATGGTAAGAAGGCTCGCTCCCATCCATACATGGCAATGCCGCAACAACGACAATATGTTGGTTCGTCGCACCCGCTGACCGGTCATTCGTAAACTAGTTGCTAGCGGTTACAACGGCTACAACGGCTGGAGCGGCTGGTGGTCGCGGTCCCCCGACGTTGTTAACTTCATCATCTTCAACTCGGTGTGGTCTCTGCTGGTCCTCGCCTACGTCGGGCTCACGCCCTTGTACATGACCCGTCTCTTCCACAAGCTCGCCTCCCTCGCCCTGCTCGTCATCACCGCCATCTTCTGGTTCGCCGGCGCCATCGCCCTCGCCGTCTTCGTTGGGGCCCCTCATTGCGGCGCCAACACCTTCTGCGGCTCCGCCCAGGCCGCTGTCGCCTTTGCCTTCTTCATCTGGGCCATCTTCACGTTCCTCGCCGTGCTCGACACACTCGAGGCCATGCGCTCGCGTGGCCACAGCACCAAGGCCAACCACGCCTACCCCGGTGCTTAAGCTTTAAGCAAGGGACTTGTTGCTATGCTAAATAAGCAGAAGGGGAATGAATGGACCCAGGCAAGACTGAGTATGGATACAGCGGTTCGATCGACTTTGTGATTCAACGGCCATGGGACGAAGTGGAAAGGAATACCCCTCAAGTATGCAATGGTGTTTGGGTTTTGTTTTTCGGAGTGTGTATCTGCATTGTGGGAATACCTGGCGTCGGGGGCTGTATCTTTTGCGCTCGGAACTGCATGCCTTACAAATTTGCATCTTTACAGCAAAAACTAATATCATGTTTTCGTTAACCATGTCACTCTCTACAAACAAATTGATAAATACACAATGCATGGCCCATCCATTTTGCTCGGTCCTTCCCTATGCGGGCCGGTGTGGTTGTAAGTGACGAACGGCTAGGGCGTTTGTCGAGATTCTACAGAGTACGTAGTACTACTTACCGTTTCCTCTCACCTTCTGACCCGCAAGGTTGATATGGGAGTCTTGGCCACATGCGCTTTGGCTGCGGGAACGCCGCCGCTAGCTAGTAAGTAAGTAAGTAAGTAAGTAAGTAAGTAAGTAAGTAAGTAAGTAAGCAAGCAAGCAGGCGGGGCAGTTGGGTCAAACAAACGACGACGAGCGATTTCTTGGTACTCTCAGTGTGTCTGCGCCGGGGACGCCGGACTCCGCATGCAGAACGGCTCGCCGGGACCGGGCAACAGTCGACGATAAACAGGCCGATAGCCTGTAGGTAGGTAGGTAGGTAGGTAGGTACGTGCGTACGTACATGGGTGCTGTAGGTACCTAGGTATCTAGAAATCGTGGTCCAAGATTGGGGAGTACCAATTGACGAATCAGGGGACGTTCCGACAGCACGCAGCCCGGCCCAGCACAGCGCTGCTCTGAGCCGCAGAGGGGGCAGCGGGCCGCCAAGACGCGCTAGCGACACTTACCAGCGATCCCATCCCGGCGAGAGACCTAGGGCACCTACGTAGTAAGTTAAAATTACACTTTGATCAGGAAACAAATGCGCGCCTTCCTCTGCTTGCCCGATGAATGGATGGATGGATGCTTGCTTGCTAGCCCCGATGGGATAATTGAGTGATGATTACCTACCTACCTACCTATTGTACATCGCGCCTACCTACCTGGTTAGTGAGTGAGTGAGTGTATCTGCATTCGGGCGGGAAGCTGCTTCTCATCGTCTTTTTATACTTGCTTTCTTTCCTCTTGTGTTGTTGGACGGATCCCCACGGCGCCTGCCTGCCTGCCTGCCTGCCTCCCTGAACGTTCGTTCGTTCTTTCCTTCGTTCCTTCGTTCGTCCATTCGTTCGCTCTGTCCTCCTTGTACCTACCCACCTGGCTGGCCATCGCTCTTGAGTCCGACATACAGACAGGCCAGCGGCGCTGCTTATCGCCGCCCACTCCCACTTCCATCCTCCATGTCCATTTTCACTCTCAGTCTATCAGCCTCACGCTCTGCCTACCCCAACCTCTTCCCCCGGTCCGTCATCCTCCACCGATCCACATGTCTATCTACCTACCTAGCTATCTAGCGGGACAATGCCCGCGGCCATGCCGAATACAAGCATGCTGCCCGAAGCTGCTGAGGCAGGCCATCCGAGTCGGTCCGCTCACCACCCTTCCAATAATACCCTCACCATCTATCTAGATACCTAGCCACGGCTTGATTATCTCCAGTATGTCATCCCGGGGCTCCCCCCATGGCCACTGCAGCTGCTGTTTAATCTTGGCAAATGCGTAAACCCCCCCTCTTGCTTCCTGGTCTGGAGACCTGGAGCGACAAAAGATAAGGGGAACCGGTCCCTCGCTCGGCCTGCTTCGTCTCGTCTCGTCTTGTCCCGTCCTCTCCTCTTCTTCTTGTCTTCCAGCCTCAGCTCGTGTGACGCCCCCCTCCTCTGCCCTCCCCCTCAACGACTCCTCCGTCCATCTCCGTGGCCCCCGTCAACCACCAGCCAGTCGTCAGTCAGTTAGTTACCCTTTGGCCGCCAGCATGCACTTCAGCGCCGCCGTCGCCTTCGGCTTCGTCGTCGCCGCCGCCCATCGGACCGCTGCCTCCCCGAGCCCCAAGACGCCGCCGACGACGTACAAGCCCATCACCAGCATCCAGTTGGGCCCGAGACCCTATTGGTTGGTCAATGACATGGAAGACGGCCCTCTCAAGGACAAGCTGCAGTCCTGCTCCGAGCAGCCCGTCAAACCCTCCAAATGGAGCATCGGTCACCGTGGCGGCGGTACCATGATGATCCCCGAGGAGTCGGTCGAGTCCAACCTCGCCGGTGCCCGTATGGGTGCCGGCATCCTCGAGTGCGACGTCGCCTTCACCAAGGACCGCGAGCTCGTTTGCCGTCACTCTCAGTGCGACCTGCACACGACGACCAACATCGTCACCATCCCCGAGCTCAACGCCAAGTGCACCACCCCCTTCGCCCCGGCCCGGAACGGCACTGCCGCCACTGCCAAATGCTGCACTTCCGACATTACCCTCGCCGAGTTCAAGACGCTCTGCGCCAAGATGGACGGCTTCAACGCCTCCGCCACCAACCCCGACGACTTTTTGCACGGCACCCCGCGATACCGCACCGACCTGTATGCTACCTGCGGCACCGTCATGACCCTCAAGGAACACATCGCCATGACCAACGACCTGGGCCTGCTCTTCACCCCCGAGCTCAAGGTCCCCGAGGTCGACATGCCTTTCGACGGGGACTACACCCAGGAGAAGTACGCCCAGCAACTCATCGACGAGTACAAGGCCGCCGGCATTGCCCCCGAGCGCGTCTGGCCCCAGTCCTTCTACTACCCGGACATCCTCTACTGGCTCAAGGCCGAGCCCGAGTTCGGCAAGCAGGCCATCCTCCTCGACGAGAGCGGTGACACCCCGGAGACCTTCCCCTACGCCGTTGCCAACCTGACCGAGTACGCCGCCGGCGGCGTCAAGATCATGTCGCCCCCACTGCACTACCTGGTCACAGTCGAGGACGGCAATATCGTGCCCAGCATCTACGCCACTAGGGCCAAGGAGCTGGGCTTCAAGATCATCTCGTGGTCTCTTGAGCGTTCTGGCTTCTTGAGCGACGGCTCCAAGGGCGGTTACTACTTCACCACCGTCGCCAACGTCACCAAGAGTGACGGCGACGTCTACAACCTGCTCCACGTCCTGGCCCAGGACGTGGGTGTTTTGGGCGTCTTCTCCGACTGGAGCGCCACTGCCACCTATTACGCCAACTGCTTTGGTCTGTTCTAAGCGACCCGCTGTTTGGCACCTAGGGAATTGAAAGAGGCCAAGGGAGAGGAAAGCTTGGGGGAAAAAGGATTTATGACCACGCCTACGATTGCTTATGATGATCAGTGTGGAGGGCCGAGCTGTATAGGGCATCCAAATATTCATGTATATAAAACAGTAATGTCACAATACCCGATCTCCGTGTCGCCGCGATGTGCCATACGGCTCGAGAACAAGAATTCGCGGAAATTCATCTTTGGGACCCATAGTATGTACACCGAGCTCACCGTTCGGTGAGTCAGGCCTGACCTTAAATTTGGTACCCCGCCATCGATACTGACAATCAATTCCTTCTCCTTGTCCACCTCCTCCTCCTACCCCCCCCGAACCCCCCCCGTCGCCACAGAAAAAAGTTTTCCTGCAACAGCCGGCGGCCATGACAGAACTCTCAACGGCGCCCGTCCTCTCGACGCCCGCCGAGTACACGTTCCAAGACCCGCCGCCGCCGACGACCGAGCTGCGAACCGGAGATGAACTAGCCTCCATCTACGAGATTGGGCGCACGGCGCGCGAGATCAACGGGGGCGGCTGGAACCGCGTCGCCCTGCAGTTCCCGGACTCGATGCTGTGCGATGCCTCATGGGTCGCCGAAGCGCTGACGACGGCGCTGGGGGGCAGCGACAGCCACCGAGTCTACATCCTCGCCGACACGTCCTACAGCGCATGTTGCGTCGACGAGATTGCGGCCGAGCATGCCGACGCACAGGTTGTCGTGCACTACGGCCGCTCCTGTCTGTCGCCGACGTCTAGGCTGCCCGTCATCTACGTATTCACGCGGCACACCCTCGATATCGAACGGGCCGCCGAGGCCTTCCGGAAAGAGTTCCCAGACAAGGAGAAGAGGATCGTCGTGATGGCCGACGTGACATACCAGGATCATGTCGTCCCCCTGGCTTCGAAGCTGCGGGCGGCCGGATACACACAGCTGCTCCACACCCAGGTGGTACACGACCCCGCCGGCACGATACCGAACCGCAGCATCGTCGACTCGTCGTCCCGGGAGGCGCCCCAGACCGACCTCTCCCAGTACTCCCTCTTCCACATCTCGGCGCCGCCCCCGGCGCTTCTCCTCGCCCTGCAGACCCGAATGGCCTCCCTGCACGTCCTCTCGACGCCGAGCCTCTCGACCGACGATCCGACCAGGACGACGAACGCGCTGCTGCGACGGCGGTTCGCGCGGGTCCTCACGCTGGCGGCGGCCGGCGTGGTGGGCATCCTTGTCAACACGCTCTCCGTGTCCAACTACCTGGGCAGCGTCGACCTCCTGAAGCGGCGCATCGCCGAGGCCGGGAAGAAGAGCTACACGGTGGTGGTGGGCAAGCTGAACGCGGCCAAGCTGGCCAACTTTGCCGAGGTGGACGGCTGGGTGGTGGTGGGGTGCTGGGAGAGCGGGCTGGTCGAGGAGGACGCCGGGTTCTTCAAGCCCGTCATCACGCCGTTCGAGATGGAGGTGGCGCTGAAGCCCGAGAGCGAGCGCGTATGGGGTCTCGAGTGGTGGGGCGGCATCGAGAAAATGGACCACAACGCCGCCAGGCAGGATGACAACGACGACAACAACAACGACGACGACGACGACGACGACGACGAGGATGAGTCGGCACCGCCCGAGTACGACTTGCGCACGGGCAGGCTCGTGGCCAGCCGGCCGATGAGGAGGATGCCTATTCGGTCGGCCGACGGCGGGCCCAAGAAGATGGACGGGGAGCGGAGCGTCGAGGCGGCGGCGACGGCGGGGCAGTCGGCGCTGGTGAAGCGGGAGGTCGGGGAGATGGCCACCATCAACGGGGTGCTGAGCCCCGGTGCCGAGTATCTGCGGTCACAGAGGACGTGGCAGGGCCTCGGAACGGATTACGACGACGAGAGCAGCACCGTGGTCGAGGAGGGCCGCAGCGGCGTTGCGCGCGGCTACACTGTGGGAGAGGACACGGGCAGAGCATAACAAGTGGGGGGGTGTTTTCCCCCCTCTGGACTGGACATCAAAAGGCGCGCGGAGGTTGGGTTGGGCTGGGTTGGAAGGGCGGCATATTTGGCACCAAAATAAATAGACGGGGAGAGGAACTAGACGATACCACCGCACATTTCACAAACATGCCGTGCCCTATTTCCCTCCCCGTCCCCTTGTTGGAAGCAAAGACGTCAGGACACTTGGCAACCGACAGACGCAATACCGAGACAAGCGCAAACGAAGCGCGGAGAGAGAGCAGCGGACAACATAAATACTGAAGGAAAAAAGAGAAAGAAAAGAAAGAGAAAAAAAATGATCATGCCAGATATTTTCCGAGTCGGCGCCGTTAGATTCGTCATCATTAAAAGAGGATTCCTCCCGATACATCATGCATGCGCCGGGTGGTCGCTAATGGAAACAGAATCCCGCCCCCCCCATCTCCCTCCCTTTACACAATCTTTCCAAGTCTTTCTAAACATCTTTATCCTTATCTTTATCGTACTTCCCATTCCGTATCGTGTCATTGAGTGGTATCTCTGTCGTGCTCGTTCTCGTTCTCGTTTTAGTTTTATGTTTGTCGTGGTGGTTTGACTCGTTTGGTCCGAGCTCCCCCTCCCCAAATTCAAGCAGAAAAAAAAGATGTAAAAAAAAATCCAAAACTCGGCATGTGCGCGCGGTTAGACGTAGACGCGGCGGTGCGAGTGGGAGCTGCGACGGCTGCGGGAGCGATGGCTGTGACCGTGGCTGTGGCTGTGGCTGTGGCTGCGGTGGCGGTGATGGTGGTGGTGGTGGTGGTGGCCGTGGTGGTAGGACTTGCGCTCGTACTTTGAGGAGAGGTGGTCGCCGTGCAGCCAGGCGAGGACGGCGGTGAAGAAGAAGAGGATGGTGTTGATGATGCCAAAGACCCACGAGGCCTTGAGCATGGCGCAGGGCTTGTTGGTGAAGAGGTTGAAGCGGGGGCCGGAGACGTAGATGAAGCCGGGGAAGCTGGCGGACCAGGTGCCGTTGCGGGCGAGGTCGGTGCAGCTGACGTAGTTGATGCCGCGCAGGTACCAGACGCCGGCGATGAAGGCGCCGACGAAGGCGAGGTCAATGACGGCGACGAAGAGGGCGTTTGTGCTGCTGCGGTGGTAGCTGAAGAGGGTGACGATGGCCCAGGCGAGGGCGAGGACGGAGACGATGAAGAGGACGAGGATGGAGTTGGGGACGAAGAAGTTGCGCTTGACGAAGCCGTCAACGAACCAGGCGAGCATGCCCATTGTCGGAATCTGTTGCGTTGGTGTTAGTTGGGTACAGCCGGCGGCGGCAAGACTGAGTGAGACGACGCGAAAGACGGAGATGAGAAGATGGAGAGAGAGAGAGAGACTTACCAAGGTGATGATTTGCAAGAAGCGGGTCGCCGTGAACAAGACGGCGAACAACATGATGGGCGGTTTGGTTTAGCCTGGGCGGCTGCTAGGTGTGTGTGTGTGTGTGTGTGTGTGTCTATGAGTGCGACAAACGAACGCGAGGGTATTGCGCGCTTGCGATGTGCAATGTGCAATGTGCGGTATCGCAATGTCGCGATGATGAGAATATTGTTGTTGTTGTTGATGTTGTTGTGAGGAGCTAGAAAGCTGGCTGGTGGTTGGGGCAGTGACGGAAGAGAGAGAGACAGAAAGAGAGAGAGATGGAGAGTACACACACAGTACGACTCTTTTCTTTTCTTTTCTTTTCTTGTCTTTCCTTTTTCGCGCTCTCTCACTCCCTCTTAGTGTCTCTGACTCTCTTCTTTTTGCAGAAGATAGACGGGCGGAGCAGGCTGTTCAGACGAACGGGGCGGGCGGTTGGGATGGGGAGGGCAGATAGATTAAATAAACAAGTCGTCCAGGTAAGAATACTCGGTAGGTAGTAGGTAGGTAGGTAGGTAGGTAGGTAGAGGTACCTTGGCTGTCCGAGGAGGAGGAGGAGGAGGAGGAGGTCACAGGCATGAGTGAGTGAGTGAGCGAGTGAGCGAGAGGGTGGGTGGGTGAAGTGGGTGAAGTGGACCAACCAACGCAAGGTGAGCGAACCCGAAGAAGCAGAAACAGAACCAATGCAGGTCGGGTGTTTGGCCCCTTCCTTGGGTCAGGTCAGGTCAGGTCAGCAAGTCATGGCTGCCAGGTAGGTAGCAACCTGTCGCCAGCAAGCAAAAAAGAAAATAAAAATAAAAAACCACCAAAAAACCAAGGCAAGGCCCGTCGTCCAGGTCCAGGCCAGGGTCCAGGTCAGGGTGCAAGCAAGGTCGAGAAAGATGGCTGTGACGGGACGGGATGAGAGGGAAGGAGCGAGCAAGCGATGACGATGGGGTCGCCAACCCGGGTATGCTTGCCTTTGCAGCGTAAAGAGGTGGCTGGGCTGGATGAGGGAATGGATGGATGAATGGATCAATGTCAGTCGTAGAGATGGATGCAGAGTAGCATTTGGTGGGCTGCCTACCTGCCTCAAGATGCGATCCTGGAGATGGTAGCATCGAAGAAAAGGCAAGCAAGGGATGATACTTCTTGCGCAGTACTTACCTACCTACGTAGTTTAGGCCAGGTGCGAAGTAGAGTAGATACGGAGGAAAGAAGCAAGCAAGCAAGCAAGTAAGCAAGCAAGCAAGCAAGCACAACAGAGCAGCAGAGAGGGTGGCATGGCGGGCAGGCAGGGGTGGTTCCCAGTTTCTTTCCTTTCCCCGAATCCTTTTCTTCCTCACTCATTCGGTCATTCTCGCTCTCCCTCCATCTCTCTCTCTCTCTCTCTCTCTCTCTCTCTCTCTCTCTCACACACACACACACACACACACACACACACACACACACGCAGACGATGGCATGGCAGAACAGGTACTTGACAAGATGGGACGAGACTGATGCTGTTGCCAGAATGAGAGAAGCAGGTCCCTGTGCTCTGCTCGGTGCAGCGGTTCCCTTCGCACGGCCGTGCCTGACGGCTGTCTTGTCTGACGTTTTGGTACCCAGGTACCCACCTCCTACCTACCTACCTACCTAGCACCCGTCGACCCTCGAGCAAACAGCCGTCAAACAACCTAGTTTGCAGCACAGACCAGCCGGCCCCAGTGGAAGCACGTAGGTAGGTAGACTGCGCATCCAGCACCGACCCGACCATGTCGCAGAGCGGGAGCCCGAGGGCGCCGAGAGAGACATGGAGACATCGAGACCTGCCTGTCCTGTTCTGTTCCGGTCCGTCTAGACGCCCGCCTGCCCGCCTGCCTGCCTGCCTGTCTGTGGAAGGGAAAGGGAAGCAGAAAAAGCCCGCCCCTTGCTTGTCTGTATTGTACGGAGTACAGTACAGTACAGTACAGTACGTACCTGTATCAGTCAGTCAGCTGCCATGACGTCGGTGATCGGCACTCTATTTCTCTCTTTTTCTGGCCTGTTCAGTGCCTGCCTACTACTACACTTACACGCACGCGCACACAACCCACAACGCTGCAGGAAGGGAAGGTCCCAGCCAGACCAGACCAGGAAGTCACCACCCCCCACCTACCTACCTACCTACATTGTACATTGTACCTACCCACCTTTAGCTACGAGGTACTCCGTAGTTTGCAACGCTTTCCTTCCCACCGCTGTGAACAATCGGGAAGCCAGGCACCTACCTACCTACTCCGAGCTAAAAAGCACTTCCCTCCTTCTCACTCCCCTCACCGGCAAGTGAGAGAGAGTACTACTAGAGTGAGTGCCTTCCTCGACCCCAGGAAAAGCATGCATACCAAGTGGGGACAGACGGGTGAGGTGGCTGGGAACAACACAACAGCCCAACCGCCCCACGTGGACCTACTACATATAGTACCCACCTACTTACTTACGTAAATGCCTCTGCCCCATTCCCGAGCCGCCGCCGACCGGAGCCGCTCTTGGGCAAATTCATCGGCCCCGTAGGAGCCACGTCTCCGAGTCCACTTCTGGTGTTGGCCCCGAGTCTAAACTACTAATTACCCAAAGTACGGATACGTGTACTGTACTGTACTGTACTGTACTGTGACAGTATATAGGGAATCGAACAGCGCTGAAAAACTGAGCTTATTATCATTTTTTGTTCAGCTTATTATCATCTTTTGTTGTCGTTGTCGAGGGTCGA
>MU846261.1:5410-53238 GCA_030867225.1 Colletotrichum caudatum
AGATCTGGCCGGCCAGCTGCCTTGTCTGACGAGCAAGAGCAACAGCTAGTTGAATATGTGACCTCTTCCCATCAAGGTCGACTTGCCAGCTTCCTCCAGCTCTCTTGTATCCTCTTTGATGGGGTATATGGAGAGTATACGATTCGAAGCACCCTTCGCCGGCTAGGTTATCGCCGATACGTTGCCTGTCACAAGCCTATTATTACAGAGGAAACCCGGCAAGCCCGGCTTGCTTGGGCTGAGGCCCATATCAGCTGGACAATTAACGACTAGATAGGTATCTTATAGACGGACGAGACGTAGGTTAACGGCAGTACCCATCGGAAGGTTTATGTAACAAGGAGGGCAGACAAGGAGCTAGATCCAACTTACCTTATCCAACGCCTAAGGCGAGGGAAAGGATGGATGTTTTGGGGCTCTTTTTGGGGTACCCAGAAAGGCCTTAGGTTAGTATAGGATATAGAGAGATAGGGGACTATCAATCAGCACTCCTACCAAGAACATATAGTCCCCTTAATCGATGGATTTATCTGCCAGTATTAGTAACTCTATGGCTAGCGGCTTGCCCTTATGCAGGATGGAGCTCCGTCACATATAGCCCGGACTACAATAGAGGACTTTACCAGGCGAGGGATAGAGGTTATCCCCTTTCCTCCTTACTTGCCAGACCTTAACCCTATCGAGCCTTGTTAGAACTAGATAAAGGACTATATCTAGATCTATTACAGGTATATAGGTATCCCAGGGCAAATACCTCGCCAGACGCTATATAGGTAGGTTGCAGAGGCGTGGGATGCCCTTCCAGATGACTATTACGCCTAGCAGCTTAATACGATACATGATAGATGCCAGGCAGTAATTGATGCGAATAGAGGGCATACATATTGGTAAATTCACATACAAATTAGTAGGTAGAAAGGGGTAGAAAATGTAAGAGTTTCTATATATGTGGGTCGTGACATCACGGGGGTAATTAACTTACCCCTGCCACTGTGTATGTTTGGCCCCAGCTGACTAAGCACAATCCCGGTCGAGACCCCTGCTTTTTCGTGATGTGCCATCGGAGCCGGAGCTAAACCCCGGAGTGGAGAACCATTCCTGGGAGCTGTTCGAGGACGGGGTACGTACCTCCCACGCCGCCTCTCTCCTCCCTGATAAAGGTACGTACCTGGGCCCCGAGTGGACACGGGCCGGCAGATTCCCCGTGACCCCGCGGAGCGAGTCCTCCTCCTTCCCCCCCCCCAGTCGCACAGCTCAAAGTTGACGCGGGTGACATCAAGCCCATAATGATCTAGATCCGTTGAGGGTGCTCGAGCTGCGAAAGGTCCCCCCCCCTGGCGAAAGCAAGATGGCTCTGCCTCTCCCACCGGGCCTCGTGCCCGCAGAAGTCGCCTTTCTGTGCGAAATGGAATTGGTCACCATCGTTCCGCGCCAGCGGCTAGAAAGCATCCATCTACTAAGCGTGAGCCACTCTCTCCCTCTCCCTCTCCCTCTCCCTCGCTCCCTTTCTACCCCGCCAACGCGTCTTGTCGCCATCTAGCAGTCTGCTAACAATCATGGCCTAACGCCTGCCCAGGGCGCGACACCAGCCTTGCGACCCCCGGCGCGTTCCAACCTGCCTCTCTGGCTCGCTCTCCTCCTGAAAAAACAACGCCGGGCCAACATCGTGCCTCCGCAGTGGCTCCATCCAACCTCGCTCGCCGAGATCGTCCACCACGAGACGAAACGCGACCCCGACGCCTTCTCCCCGCCGCCGCCGCCCCCGACACGCGCCGACGCCCTGGGCAACGCCCGCCGCGGCAACCCCGACGACGACGTCCTGTCGCCGCCCTTCCTGCCGTCCTGCACCGCCGACGCGCCCCCGAACGCCCTGCCCTTCCACTGGTTCGAGCTGGCCGAGGTGCTGCTGGCCCACGCCCCCGACGACATACCCTCGCCCTCCGAGGTCCGCTCCCTGCTGCGCGACCTGCACGAGGTGCGCGCCGCCAAGATGCGCAAGAGCACCCAGGACCTGTCCGACGGCGTCGGCGGCGTCATGAGCCTCCGCGGCGTTGGCGCCATGGAGCTGGCCGAGTCCCGCGCCTTCTTCCTCGGCGTCATCGAGGGCGTGCGCAAGATCGGCGCGAGCGCCGAGGCCAGCAGGCGCGAGGAGGACGACGAGCGCGGCGACGGCGACGGCGATTACGACGAAGACGAAGACATGCTATGATACCCCCCCCCCTTCCAACCCGCCGGGCGTTGGAAAAAAAACACCCTCACACACGACGAGAGACGCGGCGCCCGCTTTGCTTTTTTTATATATAAAGTAGGGGGGGGGCAATGGATTCTCCGAAGCTGGCGCCGTCTCCCGGCTGAGGAAGAGGAGGGACTCGACAGGGCAGCCAAGCTCTACCAGTCAACCCCGCAACGCTGTTTTGGTACGAATATGCGCGCTACTTATTCCTCTCTCAACTGCCTCCCGTTGCGTGGGGGCGCAGGTCGGCTCAAGAAGGACCGTGACAGCCTCTCGGGATGGTTTGCTGAGGGGGAAAAGAGTTGCGCCATCTGCGACCGGACGCAATGATAGACGAGACGATGTAACCCAGACCGCATGGTGGTGCAGCGGAAATCCCACACGCGGCCCCGTTTCGGCCCGATGCCTCCCATTACTTATAGAATAAACAAAAGCCAAAAGGCACAGCTGCCGATTGCAATGAGAGTGAGAAAAGAGCCAAATTTCAACAAGAACCTGCTTTCTACTGTCATTGATTCGTCCCCATCTATATATACGCCCCTCCCCCCCTGCCTCTATCCGAGTCTCGGTCTCTTCGACGGTGTCTCCTGCGCGTCGAACAAGCCGCCCGGTCTCTTCCCCGACACCCCCGTCGCGCGGCAGCGAGAAGAGGGGGCGGCCTGCGCGGGGATCTCGGGCTCGGCCGGGCCCGTCTTGCGCCTCCTGGCCGGCCGAGACCCGGCACCCTCTTCTTCTTCTTCGTCCCGTCCTCGCTTCTGCGCGTGCCCGGGCGCCTGTCTCGCAGCAAGCAGAGACTTTCCTATCGCACCCATCCTCCTGAAGGGCACGCCGGTGTTCTCGCCGCGACCGCGACCGCGACCCCGACCGGGGCCGCCTCGGCCAGAATCGGACGCGGTGCTCTCTCCGGCTGCGGGCCCGGGCCGTCCGCCCCCCCCATCCGATGCCATGTTACCTCTTCCTGATCCTGGTTCTGTCCGCGACCCACGTTGCACCGATGGAGATGGGCCTCCAGATGGGCCTGCAGAATGACCCGCAGACGGGCCTGGCGAGGAACCTGGTGATCGCCGTCCTGGAGGATGATTAGCCCCGTTGGCTTGCTCCTCTTTTTCGTCGTTGTCGTCCTCCTCGTCTTCCTCGTCTTCCTCCTCCACTTCTTCGTCTTGCTCCTCATCGTCTTGCTCCTCGTCGTCTTGCTCCTCGTCTCCTTGCTCTTGGTGTATGTCCCCTTCATCCCCTTCATATTCATCATACCCGTCATACCCGTCATACCCATCATACCCATCACCCCCACCATCCCCATCGTCCCCAGTATCCCCACCGTCCCCAAGGTAACTACCGTCGTAGTCTCTGCTACTCCCTCGGCCCGGGCACGGGCTAGTGTCTAGATACGTCGATGGAGACGGCTCCTCGTACGGGGGGAAGGGCTCGGTCAACGGGGAGCTATCGGGCGATGCGGGGACGCCCGTGCTGCGGGAAGGCATCTGGCCCCACGGTGACGATCCTGTGCCCTGCTGCTCTTGGTTCCCGTCTTGGTCGCCGGTTCGGCTGGGACCAGCACCCCCGTCGGGGTTTGCGCTGCCGTCACTGCCCGAGCTGCTTCCGGTGTCTGAGTCTCCATGCCCGTCATCTTTGTCTACCTCGTCGTCCTCGTCGCTGTTGTTCCCGTTGTCGTCCTCCTCGTCGTTTTTGTTTTCATCGTCGTCATCACCGCTGTCGTCGCCATCATTGCCTTTTCCATCCCCGTTCTCCCTGTCTTCATCACTGTTGTTGTTTTCATCGTCTCCATTATCATCACCATCATCATCACCACTGTCATCTTCCTTGTTTTCCTCATCCCCAGCGTCGCCATCTTCACTACCATGGCCATCATCACTTTCATCGCTGTCGCCGTCATGACCGCCTGCGGTGGGACCTGAAGCCGGACCTGTGCCCGGAGCTGGCGGCGGCGATGGAGGAGGAGGAGGTGGCGGTGGTGGAGGAGGTGGAGGAGGAGGAACCGGCGGAGGAGGAGGCGGAGGCGGAGGAGGTTGTTGCTGTCCCTGCTGCCCTTGCTGTCCCTGCTGTGCTGGCGGCGGTGCCAGCGGCGGCGTCGCCCTGCGGTTCACCTGGTGCGCTGCGGCCGTCGCCAACCCAGTATCCCTGTCCAAAGCAACTAGCGGCTGACCTCCGCCTGCGCGAGCCTGGGACCGGGTCTGTCTGGGCTCGTGGCTGACCCTCCACGACGCCGTCTGTCTCACGCCGCCGGCCTTCTTCCCGCCGCCGGCTTTCTTGCTGCCGCCCCCTTTCTTGCCGCCTCCCTTCTTCCCGCCGCCTTTCTTCCCAGCCCCCGATCCGGAACCTACCTTTGGTGGCATCGTCGCGGGCAACGAGGGTTAACGTCGACGCTTTCGAGAGCCGTAAGGGAAGGGGGGGGGGGGTGACGAAACGTCGGGTGCAGACTACTCGGGGATCGTGTCTTGGTTGGATGATGACGAGAGAGTGGCGTGCTAGGTGATACTATTCGTGGGTTACCGTGGTCGAGATCTTAAAAAGTTGGGTTGCGTTCTTGTCGTCTGGATGTCGGGAAACGGCCCTCTTCGGCCCTCCTTATATCCCGTTCATGCCTTCGCGGAGGGAGAGACCTTGGTAGCGTCCTCCTTTTCCCGTAACATCTTTGATAGTGGACGAGCAGGATCAAAGCCGGCCAAGGGTTGATTGTTCTGCCAGCGTTGTGCCCCCTTTCAAAGCCGCTCCGCTGTTCGGGCCTGCTCTTTGACGGCGATTGTTGTCCAGAAATACCGCGGGAGGAGAAAGGGGCCTAGGAAGCAGAAACACACAATGGCATTATTCGTCAAAGAGGGGGGGGGTTCAACCTCGCCGCTTTATTCGTCTTCTTTGGCGGAACGACACGAAAAATGGTCCAGAACATGGCCGGGGACCTGACGAGACACGTCAAGGAACGCTTGTTCCTCGGCGATGATCCCGGGGGGATTCAAGCGAACTTGGCATGCTAAGCAACCCCGTATAAGCGGGATGGCGCTTGGTAAGATGACACGTCCACCGGGGGGCCGAAAGCATCAGAAAGCAGAGCTTGAACGGGTGGGAAAATATCTGTGTTTTTTGGGGGATAATCGTAAACCGGCTCTGCCACCACCACACACCCGTAATCCAAGCTCACGCCCCGCCTTCCGGCGACTCCCCTCCCCCGCCGCCCCGAGTCCCCGCAGATCACGACGCGGGAAAGATCTCGTCCTCCCTCACGTCCAGCACCGTCATGTGGCCCGGCGCGTGCGCCAGGACCGTCCCCTCGAGGCCGGCCCGCATCACGGCCTCCTGCGGCGTGACGCCGCAGCCCCAGAACACGGGCACGTACTCCTCGTCGTCGGGCCCGAACAGGCCCCCCCCGTCGAGCCGCAGCGCCGCGTCGCCCCAGTCCGGCCTCGTGACGTCCCTGACGCCGATCCTCTCGGCGCCGTCCCACCCCCACGCCACGGGCTCGCCGTGGGTCGCGACGAAGGGCCGCGTGACGTCGCGCACCCGCCCGACCTCGGACGGCCTGTACGGCCGCATCGAGACGACGTACGTGGCCCCCTCGAACACGCCCGCGGCGCACAGCGGGATGCTGGTCCGGTACATGGCCACGGAGCGGCCCTGGGTCTGGTGCCGCGGCGCGAGCCCGGCCTCGCACAGGGCCCTCTCGAAGCTGAACGAGCACCCGACGAGGAACCCCACGTGGTCGCCGTCCAGCCACCTGCCCGCGACGTCGACCGGCTCCGGGACGCCGTCGACGGGCACGTGCCTGCCGTCCTCGTAGACGCGGAAGCGGGGGAAGTCGCGCCGCAGGTCGACGTCGCCGGCGACGGGCAGGACCCTGCCGTCGCGGGGGCTGCGCACGTGGGACCTGAGCCGCGCGTAGTCGCCGGGGCTCGCCGACTCCGCGAGCAGCGGGCACGGCACGGGGTTCCGCTGGCAGAGGAGGCGGAAGTCGTCGGCGTACCGCTGCGGGAGGACGATGAGGTTCGCCTGGAGGTACGTGGGGGCCTGGCCGGACGTCGTCGAGGTGAAGGCGCCGGAGCGGAAGGCCAGGCGGGCGTCTTCGCCGGTCTTGTAGATGACCGTCATGTTTTTGTTTCTTTGGTTCGTGGACAATCGAGCTTTGAACGGCTTACAAATCGTCCTGGTGACAAACGCACTGGCGTCTGATGGCGCAACGTCAATGGGGTAAACGCTGAGCCCTCGGTTTCAGGAACCAGAAGAAAAAGTTTGGGGGATCCTGGGTCTCGAGATTCGGCGTCTATCGTATAGATGAGGGGTGGTATCTTTTGAGAGGTCTCAAGCGGGACGTTGGGTCAGAGAGAACCAGGGGCGGCGGCTATAAGACTGTGTTCTGTCTGTCGACAACGACCGAAACCTGTGTCTCCGCACAACGTCCCGGCAGCTTATCGCGGCGGGGCCCCACTCCGATCTCCGAGTTTCGGCCCTTGGTTGCCGAGGCGACCTTCTTTACTGGACCAAGAAGCATGGTTTTTTTGCCACATGAAGTAACCTCCGGATCTACCGTGCAATACCTACCTAGACAGGACGGGGCAGATACACTCCTCCAGAGTAAATTGCCCTTCCGGATTTCGGTACCTCGGAGGCCGAGTACGGGGTTCGTTCGGCAGCTCCGGTCCGAGCTTGCTTCCCCTCCCGCTCCCGCTTACCTACCAGCCAGCCAGTCCTTTATGCATATGCATGGAAGTAGATGTTCCCGCTCCCCACCCTCCCCGTCGCCTCCAGCCCGAATCTACAAGGGCACCGAATCAACGTAGTTCCCGTGAACCGCGCCCCTGTCGCCCCGCACGTCCGCCTCCTCCACCATCCCCCTCAGCTCCCTCTCCTCCTCCTCCCCCAGCCGGACGCCCAACGCCCCCAGGTTCTCCTCCAGGTACTCGACCCTCTTGGTGCCCGGGATCGGGATCACGTCGCCGCCCTGGGCCAGCAGCCACGCCAGCGCCAGCTGCCCCGCCGAGCACGCGTGCCTCTCCCCCGCGACGGCGGCGAACCGGTCGGCGAGCTCCGTGTTCCTGTGGAAGTTCTCCGGCGCGAACCGCGGCAGGTGGCGCCGGTAGTCGGACGCGTCCAGGTCGTCGGCCGACCTGTACCGCCCCGCGATTATGCCGCGGCCGAGCGGCGAGTAGGCGAAGACGGCGACCCCGAGCTCGCGGCAGGTCCGCAGGAGGTCCGTGCCGGCGGCGCCCTCGATCTCGAGCGACCACGGGTTGTACTCGACCTGCACGGCGGCGATGGGGTGGACCGCGTGCGCCCGGCGCAGGGTCGCCGAGGAGCACTCGGAGATGCCAAGGTGCTTGATCTTGCCCTCGCTGTCAACTCCCGACGTCAGCAAAAAAACACTCCTTTTCTCTTTTTTTCTTTCTTTTTTTCTTTCTTTTTTTTCTTTTTCTTTCCCCCGCCCACTCTAAACCTCTGTCAAGGGCGATGCGAATGATGTTTCTTCTCCGAGGCCGGACGCACGTACCTCTTCAGCCTGACCATCTCCTCGACCGTCTTCTCGACCGGGGTCTTGTCGTCCAGGCGGTGGATGTAGAACAGGTCGATGCTGTCGACGCCCAGCTTCTCCAGGCTGCGCTCGCACGCCTCGCGGCAGTAGGCCGGCGACGAGTCGAACCAGAGGCCGCCGTAGTCGCCGCCGCCGCCGCCGCCGCGGTCCTCGACGCGGATGCCGAACTTGGTCGCCAGGAAGACGTCGCCGCGGCGCCCCGGGCGCAGGCCGAACCACTTGCCGACGAGGTCCTCGTTGTCGCCGTAGCAGTCGGCCGTGTCCCAGTTGGTCGCGCCGAGCTCCCACGCGCGGTCGAGGAAGGCGAGCCGCTCCTCGTCGGGCCTTTGTTCCCGTTAGCCGGGGCCGGTGACCGGTTTCGTTTCGTTTGGCGGGAGGGGGGGAGGAAGGGGGGGCGGTCAGGTGGGGAGGAGGAGGAACAGAAAACGTACCCCGGCTTGCCGTAGGCGACGCTGAGGCCCATCAGGCCCACGCCCAGAGCGGCGATCTCGGGACCGGACTTGCCCAGGCGGCGGACGGGCAGGTTTGCTGGAGGCGGCATGGTGATGTTCGTTTCGTGATGGATGCGGTGCTGTGACGAGAGAGAGAGAGGGATGGGATGCTTTCCTGCTTGGACGACGCCCCGATTTGGCCGCGGACAAGTCAATTGTTTTATACTGCGAGGGCCATGACATCGCGACCCGATTATCCCCTTTCCGTGACCATAATACGGGGGGTCGGTGCACCGACCGAGGCCCTCATCTCATCGCAGGTCCGCGATGGGGGACCCCCATTCAATTCCTGCACGATTCCCTAGCCCCGGCACGCTAAACTCCGTCATGCATGAAATGCCGCTAACTCCGGCACCCTGCATCGTGACATGACATGCTCGTATATTGGTGTATACGCACCTGGCCTCCTTTGATGGCGTCAGCAGAAGACGTCTGTTAAAGAACAGCCAGCAAGCCTTGATGTTGGATACTTGCCTCGTCAACGGCTCCTTTGAAAGTCGACAACCTCCCTTCAATCCCTTCAACCAAGATGCTTTGTCGGCCAACAACAACAACAACAAGGCCGTCGTGTGCCCAACAATCGACCACGGAGAGCAAGTCAAGAACAGCACCCAGCCCGGATGCTTTGTCGACTTACAACCTCTTATGGATGCGGATTTCCGCGAACCATAAAAAAAAGAAAAAAAACCATGGTTGACATCCATATCAGGCTTCCCCTGACAAGTCCACTCGCGCTCCCACTTCCTACCCACGCCGAAACCAGACCGGATCCCCCCCCCCATTGCCAAACTCATCCCGCAGACCAAAAGAGTTCCGGTAGATACCCCCTGCAACCCAAGAAACGCCCAGGAGGGGGAACCGACCTTCCTCCCCCACCCACCGATGGCCGCCTCCCGGGCCGCCCCCCCCGCCGTCTGGCCGCCCGTCCTCCTCTCCCTCGCCCTCGCCCTCCTCGCCCGCCCGCTCGAGCGGCTCTTCTACCACGCCGACCTCTGCGCCGCCTACCACGCCTCCGCCGCCGCCGCCGTCTACCTCACCGCCTCCCTCAACGCCCTCGTCGCCGCCTCCCCCGCCCTGCGCCGCCGCCTCCGCGCCGTCCGCGACGACGCCGACCTCTCCGCCCGCCTCGGCCCCTGCAACCGCCTCCTCCTCCGCGCCTACCTGCGCGGCTGCTTCCTCCTGCCCAACCTCGCCGGCCCCGTCCGGGTTTGGTGCGGCGCAGGCGGAGGCGGCGGCGGGGGCGGCCGCCTGCTCGACGACCTGGCCCACCTGTACGGCTTCGCCGTCGCCCTCCTCCACGCCCCCCTGCTCGCGAGCCTGGCCGTCCGCCTCGCCGTCCCGCTCGCCTGCGCCGCCCTCCGCCGCTCCCTCGAAGCGGCCTCGCGCCTCGTGCGCCGCGCCTCCGACGCCCTCGGCAACCGGCGCCCCGCCGCCGCCGACGCCGCCGACGCCGCCGCTCAGGCGGCCCTCGCCGCGCTGCACGCCCGCCTCGGCCGCCTCCCGGGCCGCGTCGTCGGCGCCGTCGACGGCAGGCTCCTCAGGGCCGAGTGGGCCTTCCTGCGCCTGGTCGCCGCCTCCCTCGCCGCCGTCTGCGTGAGCGCGCTGCACGTCATGCTCGTCGACGTCTACCGGCCGCACCTGCAGCGCCTCGCCGTCCGCTGCGCCGCCTGGGCCCTCATGTCGGTCGGGGACGCCGTCTTCGGCGCCGGCATGTGGGTGGAGTCCATCGTCGTGGAGAGGGGGTGCTGGGAGGACCGCGGTCTCTGGGAGGTCGCGGGCGCCGCCTAGGTGCCCGAGCAGGCCTGCTCCTCTGACCCGTCCTTGCGAAACTTGCTTTTGCTCGCGCTTTGCTGTGACGCCGTGAACTGATGAAAAGAGAACAAGGCAAGGCCTTGACTGGCCATCTCCTCCGAGTCCTGTTAGGGAAAAACAGCAATGATGGCCACGTGGGGTCACCCGTTGATACTTAGCAACGTCCGTCAATGACGACTGATTATTTCAATAGCTGTCTAACGATTTTGTGCAAACAGGTTCCCGGGTATCGAACGCCGATCCGTAATATATATATATAGTACAAGAGGGCAAAGGTAGCTTTCCAGAAAGTAAGCATATCTCATCCATCACAAGACACGCAGTCTATCCACAAATCCACAGTCTATCCAAACGCCCCCAAGCCGCATGCATCCATCCCTAGGCTGCGATGACGGTCCCCTTAAACCGCGTCCTGGCCGGCGATAGTGATGCCACCGGAGGTGGTCTCGATGACCTTGTAACCATCGGCATTTGCGGTGCCCTGGGCGGCTTGGGCGTAAGCCACGTCGCTCCTGCAAGTTGTGGTTAGCCATCGTCCAAAAATGCAACTCGGGCATCCATCCTGGAATCCTTCTTACCTGTCGCAAAGCACCTCTAGATCCTTGTCGCTGAGGATCTCGTGATCCCCCGATTGCTTAAAGATCTGACCATCCTTCAACAATAGAGACTTGAGCGTCTCCTTGTCCAGGTCCTCTTTGACGTTCACCTTCTGGCCCATTGTCTTGAACGATCCCTTTTTGATGATGAGCTTTTCAAGCCGGCGCTTGGCGTCGGCGCTGAGGAGGAGCTCCTCCTCGACAGTGCCCTTGGTGGCGAGTCGGTAGACGATGACGGGGCGGGTCTGTCCGATACGGTGGCAGCGGTCCTGAGCCTGGAGGTCCTGCTGCGGGTTCCAATCGCTGTCGAAGAGGATGACGGTGTCGGCGCTGGCAAGGTTGATGCCCTGGCCGCCGGCGCGCGTCGAGAGCAAGAAAATCTTGAAGTCGGGGTTCTCGTTGAACTCCTTGATCTGATCGCGACGACTCTCCTGGGAAACGGATCCATCAAGACGGCAGGCCTTCCACCTGCGGAGCTCGCAGTAGTCCTGCAGAATGTCAAGCTGGGTCTTGAACTGGCTGAAGATCAGCACCTTGTGGCCCTTGGCGAACAAAGCCGGCAGGAGTCGGTCGAGCATGAGCATCTTGCCAGACGAGGTGACGATGCTCTCGTCGACCGGAGGAGCACCTTCATAGCTCCAAGGGTCAAAGAAATTGTGTGGGCTGTTGCACACAAGACGAAGTTGCATGTCGGGGTTGCCGAGCTTCTTCGCGCTCATCTCCTTCTTGGCCTGTTCCATAATCTTGACGCGGTGCTGCTCCTCGGCCGACATGACGACGGTCCCATCATCGCCGTCTTCCTCCTCGGCCTCCCTCGCCAGCTTTGCCTCGAACTCGTCGTCAGAGAGCTTATCCTCGTCGTCGGGATCCGAGTCGACGTAGCGGCGTCTTCCACGGGTGACTCGGCCTCGGCTGGTGGTCGTAGGGGTCGAGTGGCGAGACGACTTGGCGCTCTTCGCCTGCGGGGTCTCGGAGGCGGGTGCCTCTTTGCGCTTGGAGCTGGCGCGGGATGAAGTCTTGGAAGGGGGTGGGGTATTGGGCGTGGTCTTTGCTGCGCTTTCGGCCTTGCTCGACGAACTTCTAGCTCGGTTCATCATGGCCGCGAAGGCATTGGGCTTCTTTGGCTCTGGCGCCGCCTTCGGCTTCGACTTTCTGGGGCTGCTTCTGATGGGCATGTCCATTTCCTTGACCGCGGCCACTTGCTTCTTGACGGGGGTCGTCCCCATGGTTGCAGTAAGCCGCTCGACAACCTTGTTCTCCAGGTATGCGCGAGTGTCAACTTTTTTGTCGTTGATGGCATTGTAGATGTCCGTCTGCTCCTTGGTCATCGGGGCGAAAAGGATGTACTCGCGCTTCTTGGGGAGGTGGGCGGCAACATCTGCCTTGACTCGACGGAGGAGAAGAGGCTGGAGGATGACGTGTATCTTCTTGATCAACTCTTGGTTCTCGCGATCGGCGATGAACTCCTCGGTGCCCTCCTCGTCCTGCAGGTCGTCAAAGTTGAACCACTCTTCGAAAGCCTCCCAATCCTTGAAGATGCCTGGCATGAGGAAATGGAGAAGAGCCCAGAGCTCCCTGAGGTTGTTCTGGAGTGGCGTGCCCGTGATGAGCAGCCGGGTCGCCGAGGTGAAGTTCTCGAGCTCCTGGAACAGCTTGGATTCGAAGTTCTTCATACGATGGCCCTCGTCCTGTGGAAGAGGGTCAGCGCACCGACGCGGGGAAACACAGAGGGTGGGTGAAAACCGAGACTCACAATTATGACAAAAGCCCACTGAAACTTTGCAAGGGTGGCCCTTTCTCTGAGAACCATTTCGTACGAGGTGCAGACGACAGGGAACCTGTTCGTAGGCATGCCGTTCTTCATATTGGGGTCGAGGCGTTCCTTCTTGATCTTTGCGCGCTGCTGAGCATCGCCGTGAAACAGCACCACGGGGATATCGGGGCACCACTTCTCAAACTCGTCCATCCAGTTGGATAAAGTGCTCAGGGGTGCAACGATGAGGTGGGGACCCAGATAATTTTGCTCTCTGGTGTGAGCGATGAGAGAGATTGTCTGAACGGTTTTGCCTACAAGACCAAAGGTCAGTGGGTTGAGTGACGCGCGCACAATGTAGTGTGTGAGATTGGACACACGTACCGAGACCCATCTCATCGGCAAGGATGCCAGACAAGCCTTGGATGCAGATCTCAGCCATCCAGGTGAGACCCTCGAGCTGGTAATCACGCATTTCGCCGCCCTTCATGAGCTTGGGCTGGGTTGCCATGGCCAGCTTGTGGTCTCCGAGCGTTTCGCCTTCCAGACTGGTTCCAACTCGGCCCAAGGCCTGGGTCTTGGTGACAAGCATGTCGCTGAAAGCGGCGGACCTGGCCAACAAGCCCTCGAGCTCCCTGGCTCTCTTCTGCCTCTCCTCCTTGCTCGGCTCGTTCTTCTTCCTGCGGCGATTCTTGGCGTTCTGCGCCTTCTTGGCGGCCTTGGTCTTCTTTTCGTTAGCAGCGCGGGCCTTGGCCTCCTCTTCCATGATGCGCTTGAACTCGGCATCGATGGGCTCAACACTATCCTCCCTAGGCGGTGAAGATGGGGCGCTGGTGTCAGGACGCCGGTTCGTGGACATGACTGACTCCACCTCGGAGGTAGCAGAGGAATCCATGCTGCAATACAGTAAGTTGTACAAGGGGAGGCTGAATAAGAGACTGGATGTTTGCGAGGAAATGGCGTCGGTAAAGGCTGTTGCTGGTCTCGAGCAGCTGAGGGCGACGAGAGAGCGACTTGGAGGTGGTGAGTGAAAATCGATGATGGTATCGTATCGCCTTGCCACTCGCACGGCAAGTTCGAGCAATTGGGTCTGTGCCCCCCTTTCCTCAGACGTGGAAAGTCGAAAACGATGCAATTGAGAAAAGAAAAAGTTGTAAAAAAATAAATATGAAAGATGCTATGGTACAAGGCTTGGGAATCACAATTTGAGGTTTACCTTGGAGAGAGTCAGGTTCGAATGGGCTGGAGGTGGCAGACAGACATAAGGGGAAAAAAGAGGCAAGGTGCGCTAGGTGGCAGGCGCGATCGGATGCGGGGGGCCAAGAAAAGAAAAGGCAGGGGGGCGCGACGCGAATGAAGGCGCAGTCACGTGGACTCGTGTCGTTTTCAATTAAGGACCCGGTCTTTTTTCTTTTTTCTTTCTTTATTGTTTCTTTTCCCTTTCGTGTCACTAAGGCACCCCCGTCATGGAGATGGCTCGGGGATCGGGCGAGAGAGAGATCGGGGGCTCAGCGTAGCAATCTGTATTCTTGGTTGACTGTTGCAAAAGACAACTCGTTAATCACAACCAGTGCACGAAGAGAGTTGCATTCATTTACCGAGAGACGAAGTTTGTTTGCAGGCGACATCCCTATTGAGTGCCCAACATGCATACACCCCTCGAGAGACAGTTTGTAGCATAACAATCGATACGACTACTATAGCCATCAATTACAACCAGGAAGAAACGATACATGCAAGTCGATAAATGTAGCAATTGGCCAACAATGGAGTGAACATGTCGAAGCAAAAAGCGTTGATTGCGGAACAGACTCGCTCCACTGACCAGACCAGGCACACAGTACACCGAGTACGCCGAGTGCACTGAGTACACCGAGTACACCGACAGGGCCCCTAAGGCCACCTCAGCTTGACCGAAACCCCCTCTTTGGCCTGAGGCACACGCACACCCCACGTCGAATTGGCTGTGGAGGGGCACAACCAACAGTCCGCCGCCCTGGGCGTTTAGCTGCTGCCACCACCCACCCACCTATCAGTTACCCCGCAGTGCCACTCAGCCAAAATTTCATTCCAGACTCTCTCACAACCCGATGCTCTCTTCTCTGCGCGCCATCCGACCCAGCAGCTCCCGCAGCCTCTCCCCCTTCCGACTCGCAAGAATGGCCTCCGGCAACACCACCTACACTCCCAACGAGGAGACCGAGATCCAGCAGTGGCTCACCACCGCCGCCCGCCTGCAGCAGGCCGCCGCCGCCGCCGACGCCTCTTCCATCCTCGACACCCTCAACTCCCACCTGAGCACCCGCACCACCCTCCTCGGCACCAAGCCCAGCAAGGCCGACACCGCCCTCTACGAAGCCGTCCGCCCTCTCGTCGCCGCCTGGTCCCCCGAGCAGCGCACCGGCGAGAAGGGCTACCCCAACATCGTCCGCCACCTCGACTTTGTCCAGAACTACCCCGCCTTCGCCGCCGACGTGAAGCCCGAGGACAAGGTCGCCGTCGACCTCGACAACGTCCTCTACGTGAAGCCCCCCGTCGACGCCAAGGCCGAGAAGGAGCGCCTCAAGAAGGAGAAGGCCGCCGCCGCTGCCGCTGCTGCCGGAGGTGACAACAAGGCCGCCGCCGCCCTCCCCGACCGCACCAAGGACAAGGGCGCCGGTGAAAAGGTCAAGGAGGCCGTCGTCGAGGCCAAGGACAAGGTCAAGGCCGCCGTTGCCGGGGACGCCAAGCCCAAGAAGGAGAAGAAGGAAAAGGCCCCCAAGCCCCAAAAGGCCGCCGCCCCCGCCGCGCCCCTGTCCCCGGCCCTCATCGACCTCCGCGTCGGCCACATCCTCAAGGCCATCAAGCACCCCGAGGCCGACTCGCTCTACGTCTCCACCATCGCCGTCGGCGACGAGCCCAACGACGACACCACCGAGTACGAGGGCCAGGTCTGCCGCACCGTCTGCTCCGGCCTCAACGGCCTCGTGCCCCTCGAGTCCATGCAGGGCCGCAAGGTCGTCGTCGTCTGCAACCTCAAGCCCGTCAAGATGCGCGGCATCAAGTCCTGCGCCATGGTCCTCGCCGCCTCCCCCCGCCTCAAGGAGGGCGAGGCCGACGACCACAAGGGCCCCGTCGAGCTCGTCACCCCGCCGCCCGACGCCAAGGCCGGCGAGCGCGTCTGCTTCCAGGGCTGGGAGGGCGAGCCCGAGGGCGTGCTGAACCCCAAGAAGAAGATCTGGGAGACCTTCCAGCCCGGCTTCACCACCACCGGCGACCTCGCCGTCGCCTTCGACGCCGGCGTCGTCGAGGCCCTCGGCAAGCAGGGCGTCGCCAAGCTGGTGACCAAGTCCGGCGGCCTCTGCACCGTCCCCAGCCTGAAGGACGCCGTTGTGCGGTAATCAAAGAGAAGGGAAACGAGATAGAATAAACATTGAGGTCACCAAATGATACAAATAAAAGCCACGGCAGCACTTGGTCTGGCCGATCATCCAAAAACCGAGAAGCAAGATACCTCTCCCCCCATTGCAACATTTGACAACTCTCTCTCTCTCTCTCATTTTTTTCTCTTTTTTTTTTTCCTTATTCACTGTTGTTTTTGATCCGTAAAAAAAGAAGAGAAGAGAAAAGAGAAAAAAAGTGCCTGCCCGCCCCTCTTGCCAGGTTTTTCCTGAACGGTTTCTCACCGGTTCGTGAGACGCACAACCCACAATCATCACCACAGCACCAGCGGCAACGCGTCCTGGTCATGTATGGCCGGGCATCGGCAAGGGACCCCGGATCGAACGGCTCTGCGGAGCGCACCACCAAAACACCAGGAGGCTGCTGACTAACGCCCCGAGGCTTATTTCAACTTTAACCCACTACGACCAGAGGACCAGCGCATCGGGGCGCGACCCGTCACCCGGCAAAACCCCAACGAACGAGCTGACAGTAAAGCGAACGTCGAGCACCGGGTGGTCTGGGGGTGGTAGGAATCCCGGGGGAACTTCTTGCGCCACGCGATGTCGTCGTCGGGCGCCTGCCACTGGCGGTCGTAGATGATGGTGTCTCCGCCGGGGACCGTGACAGGTCCCGGAAAGCCCTGCGTCTCCGCCCGATATGGTCAAACCCAAAATCAACTGGAGGGTAGTAGTGGCCTTCTTCTTTCTAGGCCTTCTCGTGAGTGTTGTGACGGAAACCACGCAAGATCTATATTGACCCCGGGCGGGGTTCCTGATCAAGACCATCCTCCCCAAGTACGTCCTGCTGTTGATATTCTGCACCTGCTCCGCGATCGTGACGCTCCTCGGAACGGCCCCGACGCTCCAGTAGCTGGGGACCTTCAAGGACGCGCCGGACGGAGACACGCAGTTCAAACTTGCCTGTGAGAAAAAAGAACCACCGCTACTACCTATGGCGCAAAAAAGAAAAAAGAAGAAAGAAAAAAAAAAAAAAAAAAAAGCGACGCTGACCTTCGACACCAAGTCCTTTCCTACGGAGCCGCCCAGTTCCTCTTCAGCACGCTGTCCAGCCCGCGCCCGTCGCCGCACATCCAGGTCTGGACCGGCGTGCAAGTGGCCGTCACGGCGGTCGGCCTGGTGCAGTTTCGCGCACCCGTTCCTCCGACACTATACGGCGCGTGGGTGTTTGTGCTGTTCGTGACCGGCGCCTGCGTCGGGAGCGGCGTGACGAAGACCGACTTCAAGATTGGCCAAGACTTCCGGCGGAGCGGGGAGTCGGACGGGGTGCGGGAGCTTCGCCGTGAGTTTCGCGGGAGTCGGCAAGTTTGGCGGCGATGCCCCTCGGCGGAGCCCTCGGCGTGATGGTGCAGCAGATCGCCACGAAGGCTCTGCTGCGACGTACCCAGTGATATGATGTTGCCTCAGGGGGGGTGTCAGTCGACATGCCACGCGCATCCGTCGATCCGCGTCCTCGCATGCACATGGGGTTGATGGCGACATCGGATTTGCAGGCTGACTGACTCAATAAAGTCAAATAGAGTTAGCGGCTAATACCCGTCCGTGCATCCACGGTTCCGCAGGTTCGTTCCCGCGGGTGCATACAACTATGGGTACCCGGAACCCGGCTCAGGCTTCCTTCAGCCTTGGAGTGGCGACAGCTCAGGTCACATAGCCGCCCAAAAGGGACAGGGGACCAACGTGACTATTGCGGTTAACCGCAAGCAGAACAGATCAACATCTTCAAGGCGGTGTCATGGTCGAATGTGTTGTGGTAACTAGTAAAGATTGGCTACCTCGGCCAGGCAGGCTGACTTCTAGCATGTATTATGTATGTACTCAAGCTTCGACTAGCTTTGGTATAGATGGCTCAAACCCGCGGAGCATGGGAGATTTCGTGTCACCTCATGCCATTGAGGCGGTCATCGGGTCTGAGTTTCACGGAAAAGAGAATTCTCAACAACTCGGCCGCAAATCCTCAATGGCTTGTGCTGCACGAAGTGAAGGGAGCAAGAAAGGACCTCCTCCCCTGGCCGGCAGTATTCCATTTTCATTGTGTGATGACAAAAGTGGAACCACAGTTGTCACTGCTAACAACTGCACTTAAGTACCATTTACCATCACGACACACTGCCTGTTCATGACGGCACAGCCCATCCGATGAGGAGGCACACGCCTCCACAGAGCCTAGACAAACTTGTACACCCATGTCAGCAGAGAACGGCGGGCTGGTCAACATTTGCATTGGCGAGGTAGAGCGTTGCGGACAAACACTCGGAGTGCCTCCTTCGGCTGTTGGTCAAACCCCGCTCTAATTAGTAGTAGAACGAAAGTACCTGTACCATATGCTTGACAGGGATATCTCCACCGTACACAAAACGCCTCAACACCGGCGCCGAGAAGGGGCTGACCACTATCTCACAGCGATCCGCATGTAGAGGGCTCATATTCATACCCATGGCGGGGTCTCGGTGAGGCCATAGGTAATGGTACGTTGAACGAATATCAGGGGTGGCAGTAGAGATATCTCTATTGGGCAAAATACGCCAGGTCTCGATACCAGTGCTGAAAAGTGGCCGTAGACCCCAACTACTATCTCACAGCGATCCATATGTACCAGGTGTAGAAGCGTAGTGCTCGACTTGTGTATATCTTTCTCTCTGATGCAATGACTATGTTAATCAACAATACCAATGAACTGAAACTTGATGATATTCCCAAATGGAGAGTAGGCCACAAACTCTTGAAAAGGTTTTGCATGTTCGCCCCATGAGCAAATTATCAAGGTATGAAGTTTGGTAACAAACGCTTGATATCTATGTATGTTTACTCCCCCTGTCTGCTCACATCACTCGATCCACACCTTGTGAGGAGGGGCTGCTTTGATTCCCCTATGCTGCTGCTGCTGCGCAATTTCCTCCCTGGAGGGACACTGTATTTTTTGAAGGGGACGACACATTTTCTTACATTTGACTGGTTATTCATTACTCGGTCAACATCCTATCACTGCCTTGTATGTATTTGTACTCTCCATAGTGGATTGGAAAGGCAGTCGCAGACGCTCCTCCACGGCATATTCATTCTTGTCCGCAAACAATCGTACGCGCAGTACTGCGAAGCCGATGGCCGATTATTCAAGCAACTGTCTTCTCGCTCACAAGCATTAGTAAAAGGCGCTCTAATTAAAAAAAAAAAGAAAAAGAAAAAAAAAAGTCGCCAACCTCCGACGCCACCGTCTTCCACCCCCAAGGCGGCGGCCAGCCCTCCGACCGGGGCGTCATGGAAGACGCGTCGTCAGGGGGGGCGGGGGACAGGTTCCACGTGCAGGCGGCGCGCATGGCCGCGGCCGAGCCCCGGTAGGCCCTGCACCGCGGGCGCTTCACGAAGCCGTCGGCCGCCTTCCGACCGGGCCAGAAGGTCACTCAGACCATCGACGCGGGGCACCGCCTGCTGTGCTCGCGGTACCACACGGCGGGCCACGTCCTGGGGGCGGCGGTCCGGCACCTCCTCGAGGACAGGGTCGAGGGCTTCGAGGAGACCAAGGCGTCGCACTTTCCCGGACTCGGCGTCGTGCGACTTCACGGGCTCGATCGGGGGCGAATGGAAGGGCGAGATCCAGCAAAAGGTCGACGCCTTCGTCCGGGAGGACATGCCGGTGGAGGTGCAATGGTGGGGCGAGGAGGGTTTCAGAACGAACGGAATGGAGAAGGATGTAACCGACCGCGAGGCCTTGGGGATGGACGGCACAGAGAAGTCTCGCGTGGTGACAATCGTCGGTGCCGGGACGCATGTCGACAGCACTGGACTGTGCGGCAAGACGACGGTGAAGAAGATCAGCCGGTCAAAGGGCACCAGCAGGGTCAGCTACAGCGTGGCAGAATGATGGAAACAGAAAAGGTCGATTTGTGTGGATTAAATGAGCGCGATACGCCTCTGCGACTGGATACTCTGTGTTATGTCGGGGCCCAGCAGCCGAGACTCGTTGTCAATAAATCCAGCCGTGCAGCATAGTGTAATGGACTTGCCAGTGTTGAAGCGTCTATTGCCTTTGGTTTGACTACCCACCGTTCAAGTCGTACCGACGTCTCCAAGCGTGCCAGGCTAGCTCGACCTGTCAAACAGAGCGTTCACATCATCCACGAAGGCTGTGTCCTTGGCCTCATACAATAGAATGTTAGTACCGAGTAGCAATATAATCTTGGAACAATATCCCAAGTTGGCCTTAATTGGGCAGGGAAATCATTCTAGACCTCCTGGAAGCTAACGTAGTAAAGACCTAGTTTAGTAAGTGTAATATTCTCCATACCTTTGTTTAAACGCAATATTAGGCTCTTGTTGACTAGTAGGACAGTTTCCCAACACGGAATCTTATGAAGGAGATGGTATTCAAATAACAAGATAGGCTAGATGTATCACCTTGATCTGCCAAGAAACCCTACACCAGCCAGTACCGCAACTTTTCCTTGTCGCAAGGTAGCCTCGAGACCGTCAAAGCGAAAAAGCAGTCGGCTCATATCTGCAAGGCAAACAGGGAACGGGGTGCTAGTCAGTACGACGTGGAAGTTGAAGCGGCCCGAAGGGCATGATGATGGCGACCGTATCGTTCGTAAGCCAGCCTTGCGGCGCTCGTCGGTTGAGTGCTTCGCCGACCAAACCTGGTGCTGGGCGTCGGGCACGATTGGCCGCTCGCGTAGACACTGGTCGTCATCACCCACTGCGTCTCAAGACTACAATTACTCATGGCCGTGAGTGGTAGCACGCTCCCCTCCAATCTCGGGAACAGGATTGAGAGGGCGCGCGACTCACGCTCCGTCATGCCGGAGCAAGCGTTGATCGGCTGGCCTCGGAGGGCTTTCGCCAGACTGATGTGCCATGGGCAGAGCAAGTGCAAGCTCACCTCACCTCACCGGCGGCCTTGCCTGCCTGTGCTTGTACGCCTTCCCATCTCGAATACTCGGGAACCCTGCCCTCTTCTTACCGAAAAATTGAATGCCCGCCTCTTCTGACCTTCCCACCCTCCTCTCACCCTCCTCTCACCCTCCTCTCACCCTCCTCTCACCCTCCTCTCCAACAAAAAACGTCTAGAGACACCAATCAGATCCCCCTCCGACAGGATCCTCTGGAGAAATTAACAACAACGAAAACAGTCCCCATGGACATACCGCAGCCGGCCCTCAAGATCGTCGCGTTGGCCCTCTCGGTCGGCATCCTCGTCGAGCTCGTCATCCTGGCGCGGCTCGCCGCCCGGTCTCGCGAGGAGCAACCGGACTGGGACCCGGGCACCGGCCGCTCCAACATCGGCCGCTACGAAGCGCATGATGACGGCGAGAAGGATGGGCCGCAGAGAGGCAACAGAATGCCCCCGGTGGATCACACGCTCTGAGAGAGAGAGAACGCAAGGAAATGGGGGGGGGGGGGGCTTTTACCGTCTACCATTATCGACTCTCACTTCGATGCCTCCGGTACTATCAAGGACCAGGCCGAGCGAGGTGGAAGCCACATGCCCATGAAGAAAAAGGTCGGGTTATCGGGCAGGTGGTTGCGTGCTAACACGCTGGGCATTACAACGAATCATGGATGAACGACGAACCGGTGACGGCAGGCAACGAGACGCCCGGCTTGAGAAGCAAGGAAGAGATTCTTTACTAGCACGAGATACTCCTAGGAAGCAAGTCGCGGATTAGCATCACAAAAACACTCAGCCGCCTCTTTTTGATATACGTCTCCTCGCAATATGGACGCGCTTTGTACATTGGTAAATAACTTTTGTCCCCCCCTCCCAGTCTAGGATATGACCCTTACGCCTCGAACAGAAAGATATTTCGCAATAGAAGATGAAAAAGATAAAGAAGAAGGAGGAGGAAGAGGAGGAGGAGGAGAAAGCCATCTCTATTTCTTCCCAGCCTTGCCGGCGGCCTTCTTCTTGACCGAAGCGACCAGCCTGCTCAGCTCGTCGTCCTCGGCCTTCCTGTCCCCCTTGGTCTTCTTCGCCTTCTTGCCGTCCCTCTCGGCGGGCGGCTCGTCGTCCCCGTCCCCGCCGGCCTTCCTCTTCTTGCGGCCCTCCTCGAGCAGCTTCTTCATCGCCTCGGTGCCCTTGAACTTGGGGTTCGACGGGTCGATGGCGTACTCGTGGCTCTCGAACACGGCCTTGAACCGCTCGTCGTCGACGTCCATCTTGAAGTCCTCCTGCAGCCCGACCTTGTCGTCACCCTCGGCCGCAGCCGCCGCCCTCTTGGCCGCCAGCTTCTTGGCCGCCTTGCCCTTCTTCTTCTTGAGCTTCTCCGCCTTGAGGATCTCGTTCATGTCAAAGTGGTCCAGATGCGCCGCCTGCCCGTTGTCGTTCTCGTCCGCCATCAGGAGCTGCAGCTGCGCCTTCTGCTCCGCCTTCTCCTTCTCCTCGGCCTCGCGCGCCGCGCGCTTCGCGAGACGCTCCTCCTTGCGCACCGACGTCTTGCTCTTGGTGGCAGCCGCCGGCTCCTCGGTAGTGAAGAAGGGGTCGTCGAAGCCGAGGTCCGAGCCCGCGCCGCCGTCCTCCTCGTCGTCGTCGTCGTCCTCTGCGGCCTCGGCGCCTTGTTTGGCGGTGCCTGTGACGCCGCCCTCGCGTCTGGCGCGGGCCGCCTCGCGCTTCCGCTCCTTGCGCTCGCGTTCCTTGCGCTTGTACTTCTCGATCGTCGTCTCCTCCTCTTCCGGCTTCTTGTCCTTGTTGCGTTCCGTCAGGGCGGGCGTGAATGTGATCTCCATCTCTCCGACGGGGCCGTCCTTGGACTTCTTCTCCTCCTCGGCGCCCAGCCCCAGTGCCTCTCTCATCTTCCGACGGGCGAGCTCCTTCTTTGAGAGCTTGGGCTCGGCGGTCGCCTCTCCCTCCTCGTCCTCTTTCTTCTCCTCATCGTCGAAACCGGCAAACGAATCGCCGTCGTCCTCGCTGTCGCTGGCCAGATATGCCTTTAGATCGTTTTCCTCAAGCTGAGAGCGGCTGCCGGTGAAGGCGCGGTTGATGGAGGCCTTGCGCGCCGCGTCGTCGGGGTTGACGTCCCAGGTCAGCTTGACCTTGGAGTGTTGCAGAGCGTCGGTGGTGAACTCGACGGGCTTGTATCCTTCAGGCATCTTGGTGCACTCGTCTCTGGGCTCGTCGTCGAAGGTGACGTCGTCGGGGATGAACCGCAGGTCGAGGAAGTTGGACGACGACTGGTACTCGGTGCCTTCCGTGGCCTCGTAAAGCTTCTGCGCCGTCGTCTTGTCGGAGACGGTCATGACGGCATAGAAGTAGCGCAGGCGGTCGAGCTGGTACTTGCGCAGCGCATCGTGGTCAAAGTCCTCGGCGTCACCCTCCTCCAGCAGTTCCTTCTTGATTGCCTCCTCCTCCTCTTCGCTGTCCTCGCTGTCCTCGCTATCCTTGTCGGAATCATCCGACTTTTTGAAGATCTCCTTCGGGGGGCCCTCGAGCTCTTCGCGCTGCATGCGTTCCTTGCCGAACTCGCTGGGGTAGACCGAGACCTTTTCGATGCGGCCGCCGGTCGGTGGCAAAAAGCTGGTAAACAGGGCAAACAGATCGGCCGACTTGATGTTGTCCCAGTCGAGATTGACAATCGCTATCCGGTTCGTGACTTCGCCGTCCTCGACCTCAGCCTGTTCGTCGTGCAGGCGAGACATGGACGCCTTGGGATCGGCGGCGGCCACAGCCTCTTCTTCCGAGTCGTCCTCATCTTCTGATTCCGACTCGGAATCGGACTCGGACTCTGAGAAACCGCCGCCGCGCGCAGGGTCGTACTTGGCGTTGGCCTTTGCCAGCTCCCGTTTGACGACATCGTCGGCGTCGACCTCCATGTTCTCATCCTCCTGTTCCCCATCTTCCGGCTCGTATAGCCGCTGCAGGGCTTTCTGCTTGGTGTCAGACTTGACTTTCCTGCCGTATCGGTCGACCTTTGAGGTGGATGTGAAGGATTCGTCCTTCAGCATGCGCGAAAATCGTTTGTCAATTGTGGTCTTGGTCTGCTTCTTGGAGGGCAGGCGGAAGCGGGGGTCGGTCTCGAAGTTCGAGAACCGAGAGTCGGTGATTTTGCCATTCTTGCTCGACCTTGACGATGACATGGCTGCGGTGTGGACGTGACGGGTTGCAGAATGGTGCAAACCTTGGCCGTGTCGCATGCTGGAAAATGCAGTTCGGGCGTGGGGTCGATGAAAATTTAGTGGGTCCCATTTTCTGCCGTAAAGGCGGTCAAAAACCGAAGTTATTATTCGTTCTTGCCAACTACCAGTGGACAACCAGTGCAGCCAGCTGTCGCCAGCCGTTCCTATTAAATCACTGCCATCCAAGTGAGGTTATTCCCAAGTCCGACGCTTCAACATCACAGATTCACGTAGCTAATCTTAACTGGCAACACATAATATTTGGCACAGCTAGGTGGACTTCCCTTTTTTGCCGCTTCCTCTTCCAGGGTCTTCCTTCGAGTCTTCCTTCCTCTTGTCTGGCTTCGTCTCCAGATATCGGGCGTTCTTTCCTCGAAGAGTCCCCGTCCCCTTCAACTTCCACCTACAAAAAGCCACCTTACCCCTAACCTATCCACCTCTTTAACTTCCCCCACCCACAACGACCTCAGTTGATTCTTACGACTCTTCCATCAACAAGTCTATTTATCGGTAGTCTCATTTCACACTTATTTACCTTGCTGCCTGCCTCTCCTCTCCATCCTGGACTTTCTTGCTCAAGACAAGAACTTACTTTTATTCACCCTTTAATTCCCTATCATGGATAACTTTGGCATGCGGAATAAACCAAGGCTTCCTTCCTGGACAGGTTCTTATCCAAGCCCAAGCAACGAGTCTAACAAAGGTATCGTTGCTGATCATAAGATGGATTCTACAGAAAGTTCGTCTCACTTGGTTAAACATGAAGACGCTGAGGTGGCCCAAGATCATTTTTCCTCTAGTCCAGCCAGCACGGACACGATGGCAACGACCGACACCGTCATCCACGCAACTGAGGAGCAAGACCCTTCCAACGATCATCCTCTAACGAACGCAGATGTCGACTCAGAAGAGGTCCCGCACGAGGGTAATGACCCAGCTGTCCAACTGTCTCCAACTGCTCGCCATAATGAGGAAGCTCGGATTATGACGAATGGCATTACTGGAGATGAACTCCAGGATACAGCAACGAGCACAGGTGGACACCAATCAGCAGGATATCTTTATGATGATGCAGCTAAGGGCGTCGCGGAGGACATCTGTGGAGACGAAGACCAAGACACAGAGACAAGCAAACAGCCTGTCCAGAAGAACACCAAGCCCGTGACGTTCCCTGGCAGAGCATCCAGACCATCGCAACCATATCCGAGAGCTCGTACGGCGCAACAATATACCGCGAATCTGAGGTGGAAATCTGAGCAAGACTTGAAAAGAGATTTTATCAAGCAGATCAATTTGAAGAGAAGATCAGGTGACTCGGACATCACCTTAGAGCCTCCTAAAGCCAAAAGGCGACGGCAGCAAAAGGCCCTAGCGAGCAGCCATGGTGACCCAGAAGAAGCTGCCTCTTCCACAACCAATGACGTCTCCGAACTCGGAGCCATTCCGAACTCAGACCTGACTAAAGTGTCGAAGAAGGACAGAAGGAAACAAATTGCTGCGGCAACTTCAGAGGGCGATAGCAATCGCCATCTGGGTTCACAGAAGAGAGATGCACAGCTTGGAATGACGATTTGGGGCCTTGCGAACGTTGATTGCGTTAATTCTTCTGACTACAAGCTGAAAGGCATCAAGACACCTATTCGGGGCTGGCAGCTCCAAGCCGCCACCCGAATGGTATTGAGGGAGAATTCCCATGGGCCTCCCTATGGAGGAATTCTTGGTGACCAGATGGGAATGGGGAAGACTCTCACAAGTTTGGTCCTCACTGTGGGATGCCCACCTCAACCACAAGATATACAAGCTGGCTACGGTGGCACTTTGGTGGTTGTTCCAGGCCCCAACGTTCTGGAGGAATGGAGGGAAGCAATCACTCGGCATACGGAAATTCAACCACAAGATGTCCTCAATTACAAGCAATCAAGGAACATCTTGGCAGCAAGCCAAATCGCAAGGTACAAGATCGTGTAAGTCTGGCCCTGTCCCGTCTGCGACTTGTTAAAACTGTGCATAACACTCTTTATCAGGCTCACCACTTATCAAGAGGTTCTGAAGTACCCTTCAGGAAAAAGGCTGTCAGCCCTGGCCGAAGCATATGGTGAAGAAACCCCGGAATTTCATGCTGCCGTCAAATACGCTGCAGGCCCTATTTTCGACATTGAGTGGTACCGGGTTGTTTTCGACGAACTTCACACCGTCAAGAATACAGAAACGCAAAGTAAGTCCACTTGCTTGACTCTACGACAGTTAACTAACTACCCAACAGCATTCCATGCGTGCTACCGTCTGAAGAGCAAGAGAGTCTGGGGGCTTAGCGGAACTCCGCTGATTAACCATAGCAAAGGTAAGTCTTAACAGTGTGTTTAGCCACTTGTGCTGACAATAGACGCAGAGATCTTCCCTTACGTCAAACTTATCGGGGTTGAAGGCATTGAGACCAAAGGCGATTTTCAATGCATCTACAAGAAAGCGGTATGCATATCCTCGAGGCAGGACACACGATTAATGGTTGACAAAGCTAACCAAGTCTCAGCCTGATGCCGTCGCAAAGTTGGACGCATTGATCAACCTGATTACGATCCGGCGGTGAGTTCTTTCCGACATGACTCGTCGCCAACAAAAACTGACAGCTCAATGGCAGGAGTCATGACGACCGCTTCCTCGGAAAGCAGATGCTGGAGGGGTTGCCCCAGTTTGAGGCAAAAGTTCGCTGGGTCAACCTGTCCCGAGAAGAACGATTAATCTATGAGTAAGTGGGCTACATTATACAGACATCCATCGGTTTACTTCAACACTAACACAACCTCAAGTGCTATCAGTCAGCACTTTGACAGTCAATCGCCTCGGCTTCCGATCGTCTCAATGGCCCAGAAGAGGCGGGCCATTTCTCACCCCTATCTTCTGGAGAAAACTTTTGTTGAGATAATCGACAAGGAGTCCATCCAGAAGCTCATCGATGATCTCAAGCCAATCGAAGGAAACACGTGGGTGTATCACCAAATTGGGAGACGTTTCGGCCGATGCGATCCAGACAATGCATCCCCAGCCGGCAAGGGCGATACTGAAGACGTCCCTGACCTCACGCCTCAGGAGCTGGCATACGCTCCTATGAACCCGTTTGGAAAATCCACCTTTGGCGGAGAGTTTTCAATGACTCAACTGCTCGAGCTCACAATCATGGACATGGAGTCTGGCAACAGCACATGCGGCCAGTGCAAGGAAAAGAAGAATATCATTCGCATGCGAATCAAAGAGGTATGTGCGATTTTTTATTTTTTTCCAAATGGTGATAATATCTGCTGACAGACTCTATAATAGTGCAACCATGTGATTTGCCAAATGTGCATCTGGAAGATGGTGCAATCCTCGGACCCCGTGACACAACATAAGTGCCCAAGCCCGACCTGCTCAAATACTTTCAACGCGTATGAAGTCGAGCAAGTGTCAAGTCTTGTGACCAAGGTTGCAGAGTGTGTCTCCTCGGACGAGGAGTCCAGCGATGAGGAGTCGAACAGCAGAGCCCGCAGTCGCAAAAGCAGAATGGCGGAGAAGCAACGCAAGGCGGAAGCGAGACGCGAGAGAAGGAGGATCAAGCGGCGCAAGTACGGTGGCGATCATATTGGCAACTTACCGGCACTTGAAGAGGATGACTCATCGTTCCTCCAGATCGGCGTGAACGAGAACGGCGGAGTGCCCTGCGCCGGCACCAAGCTGACGGTTGTCAAGGAGATCGTTCTCCAGTGGCAGAAGGAGGCCCCAGGAGACAAGATTATCAGTAAGTCACACCGGCTCCCATTTCTACCAGGCTGCTGACGATTAGCCTAAGTCTTTGTCGAGTTCATTAAGACGGCGATCCTGCTGGGTATCATGTTGAACCTCGAAGACATTCCGTTCGTCTACCTTAACGGCAAACTGACGTCGACCGAGAAGGTCAAGGCCGTAGAAATTTTCAAAACTAACCCTGAGGTGAAGATTCTGGTAAGTCAACCTGCCCTCTCCCCCTCTTGAAGAGGTATCCAGGACATGCATGCTGACATGGGGAATTCTATCGCCGCAGATTGCATCGATGAAGGTCGGCGGACAGGCCCTGAACCTGACGTGCGCGAACAGGGTCATCCAGGTCGACTCGTGGTGGAACGAGGCGGCGGGCGACCAGGCGAACGGGCGGGTGAACCGAATGGGCCAGCTGAAGCCCTCGCACACCGTTGTGATCAAGGCCCGCGACACTATCGACGAGCATATCACCGACCTCCAAGATAGCAAGACGGAGGAGATTGAACACATGCTGCAAGATGACGGCCGCGTCACAGAGGTCCTTGGCGAGTACGAGGTCATGGCTCTCACGGCACCCAACGCCTGGGAGGCTCTCAAGCAGCGCCTCGTTGACGAAATAAAGGAGGAGATGGACCTGCAGGACGTTGAATGATCGATCTCCTTCGAAATCGTTTGGATGGAAGGGGCTTTGCTAGTATTGCCCGGCACGTAACGACCGGCTGCGGCGGCGCGGCGTTGGAAGGTTGGGTTTCTGGAATTCTGATTTCGTCGCCCGACTTAATATATCTCACGATATCGTGAACCCAGCGACTTATTTTTCTTTTACTTTTCGATTCCAGCTTTTCCGTCGAAGCACACGCGGCATAGAGAACTGCGGAGGTGCTTAGAGGCATAAATTCCAGGGACGACCACGGCAGACGACTATTTAGGTCTATTATCTTCTCAGACATGCGCTCTCTTTTTTGACGGAGAGTCTACTGATCTCGTCGAGTGTCACGGGAATGGACATCTGACGGCCCTATAACGAATGGATATAGAGGAAAAGGGGATTGATAGCAGACTGGAGCAGCCGTATCTGATGGAGACTACGAGATAGATAATACTAAAAAAGAGACGTAATTCTCACAAAAGGCCAGAGCATTAAGACGGGCGACATATCATGTCCCACGAAAGTCACCGACACTAGTCAAACTCCTGAGAGGCATGCTCTCCGAAACCGCGAAGCCTCACCCTCGCAGTCATCCTCCACAGACCCGATTCCAGCAAACCTCCGCCGCGGCGCCCCCCTCCTCCCCCGCAAGACTGAGATGAGGAACTCAAAAGACCTCACCACGATCAGGGAGCCCTCCATTGTCCTTTGCCTTTGAAACCCCCCTCCTCCCCCTCAAGACGGATCTTCCGTCTCCGAACGACACGTCAAAACCCCCCATCATCGCGGGGGGGGGGGGGGAGAGAGAAAAGAAAAACCAAAAAAAAAACCCCAACCTTCTATCCTCCTCCTCCTCCTCATCCTCACATGCCCGCCGAAGACGCGGGAAATCCTCTCTCCGCACAACGGAGACGGCCTCATCTCCGAAGCCAGCAGCCTTTCGCCGTCGCGACGCGGGGGCTCTCGGGTGAGTTTCGATTTTAAGCATAAGGTGCGCAAAATGGTGTGTCGTGAGATTGGGGGGGAGAGGAGAAAGAGAGAGAGGGGGGGGGGACGACGCAAGTGCAATTTTATTTTTGTTCGCAATACCGAACGCCGCAGCCCGTAAATGGCCCGTAAGCGGCCCGTAAGCGGCCTGTAAGCGGCCCGTAAGCGACCCGTAAGCGGTCCGCAAAGTGATCTCAAGGTGACTTGCCTTTTCCACCAACAACAACCCCCTTTTTGGGCCAAAAAAAAAGTCCACCAGGGCTTGAACCACTTCGGATTCAGCAGAGTTACTTCTCTTTCTCCGGCTCCCCATGTGGCGGGTGGAAAAAAGAAAAGAAAAAAGAAGAAGAAAAAGGCCCACGGTCCGAAAAGCACACCCTCTATTAGAGTTATCCTATTGGGGTCCAAACGGCGAACCATGACACCGCGATCTTTGAATAATACATAGATAGTACATAATACAGAGTACATAGTAGGGGGAAGGGAGTGGGAAGGGGGGGGGGGGGGGGGGGGGGGGCGTGGCTGCTCAGGGCGGGCGGAGGAGCCGGGAAATCTTTCTGTCATGGGAATGTCATGGGGAAAACACTAAAGCACGGCAGCTTACTATAGCTCGACAGCCCCCGGTGTGCATTATCGGGATCGCGATAATCTGCAGGGGTAGTAGCTCTATGAACTCCTCTCGAGCAACGCCCCTCCCCGCCTCCCTCAACATTTTACTCTTCATGGGTTGGGTGACCACAAGATCGACACGGCCAAACCCTTGATAGCTTGCAGCCTATTCAGGGAGGCATGCAGGTGCACTGCCGCTTCATCCCAGATCACGATTATCCCGCCCAACCAATAAAAGACTTTGGCTTTTCGATCCGGCGGGGACGAAGAGCCCTCAGTCCTTCTCAGCTTCGGTGTTGTCGTCACGCAGGTAGGGAGCGCCCGGGTATTGCAAGCTCGATGTCACCCGATGACCTCTTGGGTCGATACGGGGCCCAGCGTAAAGGCATGGATATTAATGATGAGCGGACCGCAGATCTCATCCGAAAGGGACCTGCGAAGGATCATCTTGCGCCAGGGTGTTTGCTTTGGAAAATGCAACCTCTTTCTCTGTCTCGTTCTCTCCCCCCCCACCGGAGTAGACTCCGCCACGCGTTTCAACGAGCAAACGCCCGGCCTTCGAGTGATAACCAAATGACGTTGAGTTGTATGGAAAGACATCACCAAGGGAAGGTCAGTGGAGGAGAGCTCCCTGAGCTTTGGCCTTTCCCTTTAATGAATTTTCGGCTGATTGAGACCGTGTTTCACTGGGGCTTTTCTCCAGGCGCTCACCTGAAGCTCTTTGGGGGATCTCGCGCGGGTGGTCCATTGACGGAGGGGCCTGACGATTTCGCAGTCGATTCCATAACCCATCCCGGAACCACTTCCGTAAGCTCTGATTGATCAGTCAGTAAAAGGCATTCCGAAAAGGGAAAAGGGATCCGTGCCCTGATAAGCAATAATCTCAATTGCTCGTTGGTCCGCTGGGCGATCATAGCGTTTGTTGCCCGTCGTCGTCGTCGTCAGTCAACTCCCAGCCGCTCATGTTGGCTGACGGGCTTTTTGCATCGTTTGCGTGAAACAATCAACGTCCGTCCTGGACGTTGACTTGGGATCATCTCAATCCCCGTAACATGCTGAGATCCTGGGCAATTCATGTGCCAAACTGTCAAGGACAAGAGGCCGTAACGGAGATGTGGGATCGGCGATCACGTGACAAGGACGAAGCGTAAGCGAAGCAAAGGCGGAGCGTACACAAAGATAAGAAGCAAGGCGCCCAGAAGGGAAAAAGGAGGGGGGCAGCTTTTAGCATCATCACCACCCAGGACCTATCATCAATATAGCAGCGTGTTCGCTCATCACTCTAGTCTTCATCACTATCTGACACAAACCCTGATTGAGACATGCAATCATCTTCTGCAACGATACGTCAGCTCGGTAAACGTCGTTCTGGGTGATATTGGGTTCCGCCAACTATGAGATATATCACTAATCTAGCCATAAGAGACTTCTGCCGCCCGATTTTACCGACGGCGGTTCGTGATCCTCTTTGCTTGTTTTGAGGGTCGTCGCCTGTCAAAGAACACGCCGTTCACTCGATTTGTTGAGAGAAAGCCCGATATTACGAGTGGCAGGGCATAGTGGTTGTTAGTCCGCGCGGCAGGTTGTAGAGTTGGTGTGCTTTATTTAGTAAGAAGCAAACTGGAGAGCAAGCGTCGTCGTAGGCTCCATAGAGACCACCATTTTGTTGAGTATTAGGTAATATGATACTTGGACTGTATTTTTTTCGACTGTATCGGATTGTTATTGTGTACCTGTGTGAGCCGAAAAGAGACAGCCGTGGAGACGTATCTTGGCCTCGTTAGGCCGGTCGTGTTTCCTTCACGTGGGACAACCAAGTTAAAAGGCAGCCTCGCCGGACCTAGGTAGACAATCGTGTGCGTACTGGACCCGGCGGTATCTCTCCGTCAAGCATTTGAGATTGATCCTGAGGCCTGAGTTTGTAACCAAGAGCGGCTGGTACGCACCCAAAAGATTTGTGGCGGGTCTCTGGTATGTGGGTGGTTAGACGATTACGATAACATCGCCAGGCCTGGATCAGATTGTTTGATATGGCGATGTTGAGAACCGACAAATGGCCCGAGGCTCGAAAGTTGAAAGCATAATGGAAGAAGTCGTTCTCGGAATGGCTCTACAACTCAAAGGCCCAACCGCAGCAGATAACAGGTCGGAAAAGTCGACGGAGCAAACCTTGGTCGTCAAAGGGGTGGGATGAAAGTGTATGTGCAACGGTTTTGTTTAAAACATGGTCAGAGAGCGCGCGCCAAGGAGGAAGGCTCCGGATTAGTAAAACCGGCGTCGGAGTCGGATCCTAATCTGAAGAGTCAACCCCGCAGCAGCAGGCCGTTCGCAGAGGCGATGACTGTGCGTTGGTTCGTTTGCAAGGCCGAGATTGAGTCCAACTTATGGAGCACTGGCGTAGACATGCAGATCGGAGAGGGGATCTACCTAGCCAAGTCAGCTTCTCTGTATATACAATGTGATGTCAGCAGCCGGCTCGGACGAATGACGTGTTATCACGGAGCCGAGACTGGCGCCTGGCCGTGGCGTCAAAAAGAGTTTTGTGTGTGATCAAGTGTGTCGACAAGCAAACCACTGCTTCGTGTAGTTACTCTGAATCGAATCGGCAATCAAGGGGGCGATAGCCCGACGCGGACAAATATGGTATTGTCGAGTTGCGTTGTGTGGTTAGTTGGATGGAGATGCGATGTTGGTTCCAGGCCAGTCTAAGCATGCCAAGCGGCGACCAAGACTGGATGACTGGTAGGGGGACCCCCGTCGAGTTGCTCACCGACAATGATGTTCAAGTCCCAGTCTGAAGGTTAAGCTTTCCCATCTGCGACCGGGGTGGCACGGATGCCATTGACCATGCCCCAGGTGGCCGGCAACCAGCCTTCGGCATATTACTGCGTACCGTTCAACAGATTAATGGGATCGAGGTATGGACTGTGGTTGGCCGTCACCACCGAAGAGAAACGAGAGCGGTTCACTTACACAAACACAAACAAACAGACAAGGAAACCCGTGAATCGATTGAGATTAGGACCGGAACAGACCGGAGGCAAAGCCAGGATCAAGAGCCGGGGCCAGAGGTTGGAGAATAGCTGGGCGCCTGCATGCGTAATCGATGTCCATTCCCTTGGGCTCATGACACACACTGCTGAAATGGCAGTTGACGTTTGAGGGCGGACCTCGTTTTTTCATCCGATTTTGTGAAGATTCGAGCTGGAAAAGGGGTGGTAGGCCTGACACGCCACTGGAGAGCAAAATGGCGAGCCGTATGGACTCGAGTAGGTAACGGGTGACGAGCTGGATGAGCGTCGGCGGTGGTGGAGGGCGTCGAGACGTGTCTTGGGCTTGTGACCCAGTGTAGGCAAGTCTGTAAGCACTTGAGTCTGAGGTCTGCGAGACGAAACGGGCGATCTCGAGACAGATCCAGCCCGGCACTTAGCCAGGTATGGTGCCTGTGTTCCTAGTACTGCCGTGTCACAAAGGGCAAAGGGGAACTTTGGGTTAGTGCAACGACGCGAAAAAAGAAAATATCCGGACGTACGGTACAGTAGGTAGGTAGGTGGGCAAGAAGGCGGTAGTTCTGTTTCCAACCACAGAGCAGAGACAGACAGACATGGCGGCCGGGGACATGTCGAAAGCCAAGGGTATTGGGTTCTGTTCTTGACAGTAGTGTAGGCAGGCGGCTGGCTATCTCTGCACTGCCTGGATGGTCTAGTCTGGTAGATCGGTAAGTCGGTAGTTTGGTTTGGCGATGGCTGAGGTTGACGGCCGGAAGTCGTCACCCTTTTGGTTAATAGCGTTTCGAGGCGCGTTAGGCCGTCAGATGAGGGTCCGTCCCAAGCGACCAGACGCAGTTGAAGAGCTGGTAATTAGGTAGCAGGGTCGCAGGAGGATGATGGCGGGGGATGGAGAGGTTCAAAGCGCATGCATCGGTAGCCGGGCGAGGAGGCTGTACCTAATGGTGCATCGGCTGGCCAAGAAACACTAGTAAAAAGGCGCACAGTAGGTAGTAGGTTAAAGGACAGCGAGGATGGTGGGTGGGTGGCTTGTCTGTCTCACACATGTAGGTAAAGGCGGAAAGGAAAGCATGGCAGGGTGCGGAGATACCTTGACCGGGGACATACAGTTTGATGTGTCGAGGCACCGTACGTAGGTACATACTGCAGGGAGGTGCTCGGAAGGCAAGGCAAGGTACGTCGTATGTTTGCGCTCGGAGCCTGGGAAGGCGCATACTCTCGCTCCGCTTCGCTTCGCACCGACGTGTCGTGCATTCGGCAGGCAGGTAAACTACCTACAGTACATAGTAGTTTTAGTACATGCATAGCAGGAAGGAGGCATCTTACCTTCCTTCCTACCCAAATACCTACCTACCTACCTACCTACCTCCTGTGTTCTCTCACCAGACCCTCTCTCACCCTTCCCCATGAGGCATCCGACGTGACGCTTGGTTCGGAATGGCAGTCCAGTCGCAAGGGACGGGACACGACATTTGATTGCATTGCGAGGAGAACGGTAGGCAGGTGCTCGGCGTCCCATGCCAGCAGCTGACCCGTGCGCCGATCGGCACATACCTGTGTGTACGGCATACCTACCCTACCTATCCGTACTTCTTATGGCGTATGCTGCATTGCGTACGAGGTACCGTAGATGCTTTACCAACTTAGGTATAGGTAGGTACCTAGGTTACGTAAGGTAAGGCGGGCAGAGCAGTACGTACCTCGTCTCGGATATGTGAGTGTCTATCTGTACGGAGTAGGGGTACCTGTGCCATCTCAGAGGCCATGGGTTCTCGGAATGAAGACTCTCTCAGGTAGATAGGTATACTAGGTATATCTAATCTCACGAGTCGGAAAGGGCAGAGTGAAAGTGCAAACAGAAGAAGGGAATGAAGGAATACGAGGAATGAATGAAGGAATACACTCCAACAGCCCAATAGGGGCTCATAAGAAAACAAAACAAAACAAACCACAACAAAACGGAAAGAAAAGAAATAAGATTTGCTTGAAAAGGAAAAAGAAAAGAAAAAGAGAGAGGAAAAGTTAGTCACATCGGGCCCCTGCCTCGCGCCCTTGTGACTTGCACTTTCTGCAATCTGGTCATTCCCTTCCTTCCCTTCCCTTCCTTTGCCTGCACGTGATGCTGCCCATTGTATTGCACTAATTACCTACGTACGTACGTGCTGCCTACCTACCTAGGTGATTACCGATGTAAGGTAGGCACATGATCATGGCAGCTCAGCTCCTTGTGACTCCCTCGCTCTTGCTTCCCTTGCCCCAAGTAGCCCCAGCAACCAGCTCCTGCCCGAGTTCTAGGCACACCGCTCAATACGACAAAATATGTCTGGTCTCTTGGTGTCGCTAGGTCAAATGCATTTACCGTGCTTCCGACGAATGCCCCAACACAATATCCGATCCTGTTTATCCATATCCAGAAAACGTGCTCCGGGAAACCGACAAGCCTCTACGTACGCGCTTCTTCCTCTCTCTCTTCCTCTCTCTATCTCTCTCTCTCTCCCTCCCTCTATCTCTCTCTCTCTCCCTCCCTCCTGCTTGAGCGAGTACGCACTACAAACCCGGCAGCCCGAGCTCCCTGTCGGTGTGTTCGCTCAGCCATTCCTCCGAGCTTACTTACGCCTTTTCACTCACAGGATCGATTTATGCAAGACGAGGCATAACCTTACCCTTCCCCCGCACACTTCGACCATGCCCGCTTCGACCATGTTCCCCGCCATTTCCTTCATAGCACAAGGCTAAATAAAAAGGGAGACCGGCTGGGCCTCCCCCCCCCCCACCGTTATGCTATGCCGGCTCACCTACGATCTATTATCGAGGGTTTAATCTTAGCATATCGCCTGCCCTGTCCCATGCCGCTCCCGACTAAAAGTAACAGGCCTCTCGAGCAAGGATCCCCACGTCGACCCGCCGCTCCAGACAACCACCTCCCATCCATCTCTCAGTCACCGTGCGATGGGTGGACACCTACTCTGTCTGCTTCACGGATACATGTTTGCAACCTACCGGCGGATAGTTTGCCTTGGTTTGGCTATCCCAACTTTCATCGGCAACCCTTTTCCCTGCCGGTGTGGCAAAAACCATCGCTGTAACTCGGCCAAGGCACACACACTCTTTCTCACACACTCACACACTCTTTCTCACACACACGCGCGCGCGCGCGCGCGCTCCTGTTGGTGGCGCTGGTCTAGTCACTACGGTAATCGCTATCCGTCACTTGTCTCGCCTCGCTGAAATTGGTCACTGGAATGGGGGATTTCTTCAGAGCTTGCCAATGTGCCGACACCTAATTAATCGCCGCCTTCTTCACCCTCGGACACTGGCACCCTGTCAATCGCTGCCGCCTGCATAGCATGCTTGCTTGCTTGCTTTCTTGCTCGCATCCGACAGCAGGCACAAGTTCGTCGGTGAACAAACCTCTGACCACCTCGTCGTCCACATAGACATATCCCGACCCTCGTCGAGTCCCACACACGGGAGGATGCACGCCGTCATCATCCACCATCCGTCACCGCTTGCTTCGTAGCTTCGTCGCTGCGTCTTTCGCCCTTGCCTGCCAGCAACCCATCATGTATGTACCCCAAATTATACAACCATCTGTAAAGGGAGTTAGCCCGCCCGGGTTGCTTTTGTCTGTCATCTGGGCGCCTGGCGGACCGGACCATTCCAGACCAGAGACCACCGGCCTACCCCAGCCCAGTCTTCTCGTTACCCCCCTCCTCCCCTGTTGTCCGGCAATTGATTGACTCTCTATTGTCTCTCGCCTAATATAAGATGTGTTGCCAGCTCGAAATCATTGACTGACGCTCGGGTCGCTTGACACCACACTTGCAACCTTGACCGCCTACCTACCTACGGTACTCCCTCTCCCTCTCCCTCACCTCTCACACTCTCTCACCGTGGCGTCACCTCCTGTTCGCTCGAACCAGCCAGATCAAACTCAACGCATGCTCGCTTGCTCGGCACACACCCTTGCCGCTAACACGCCCCTCATCACACGATCGACACGCACGCACACACAGACGCACACACAGCGCCGAGTACATAGGTGGTATTGCACCCGGCCGCAATCCATTGGCCGACCCAGCTTCCGCCCAAAAGCCTCGAATCACGACGCTAAACAATCTGTCTTGCTTTTCCGAAGCGCCTCCGCCTGTTGCTCGCCTCCCCTATTCGTGCTCAATTGTCTTGCTTGCGTCCGTCCCTTTTAAGCTTCTGTCGCCCTTTCCTGAGCGCAAACCCCATGCCTACCTACTCGCTTGACTGAGGGGACGGACCTCATCTCCACGCACCACGCTCCTGGAGCTGAAGACTCGCCATAAAGAAGGCTTGCTTTCATGTGCCTCGGATCCATCCATTATTATAACACCCTTTCTCATCTCCCCTTTCGCACTCGGCCGCCCTCGCTCTTCCCGGGAAGATGGGATAAATAACTCTAGCGTCGATCGATTGCGATTATTCAACAAACCAACACCCATACCCGGCTGCTCACATACCATCCTCGATTTTGCGTACTGCCGTCAACATCCCCCAAGATCAAGATCCGGACACAAACGTGCTATCTGTTTGCGGCATATCGAAACGAAACAACATAAACCGTCGGGCAGCATACCACTCATTTTCCTCATCATCGCAAGGCGTCTGCCTGCCTGGTCGGATCATCACCAGTTCGGGCCCGTTGAAGAAGCAGCGAGTTTTGCATAAGCGGAGGACACCCGAGCGGATATTAAACCACCACAGACCAGCAGCCGGGTCAGAGTCGGAAGGGCAGCAGAACAAACGCCAACAACTCAAGTCCAGTTCCCCCGACTCTCTAGAGACGGAGACCTCCTCGTCTACCACCAGCCATGACCATGAGGAACCCGAAGCCTCTCACGTAAACCAACTTCTTCCCCTCCTCCATTCCCAGGCTGCGACCGGCCGCCAGGGAACCACAACCGTCATGGCACCATGGCCTCAAGACAGCGACGCATCGCAGAGCCCTGCTGCGTCTGTGCCGGAGATGCTCGCTGCCCGCTTGACCCCGGCCTACGAAAGCATGCCCAATGGCCTGACCGACCAGCAGTGGACAATCATTCAGTCTGTTTCGCTAGCTGTCGCCGCGCTGAGTTTGGCATCCGTCACCCTCGCCTTTTACTGGTTCTCACGCATGAGGCGGAGCTTCAGACATGAGTGAGTTCATCTCGGCCCACTCGCCCCCTCCAACTTCACACTGAGCCAGGTGTGGATGACTCCGATATAGGACTTCCGTACTAACAACACAACCAGCCTCATCATGCTCCTCATGTCGAGCGACATGCTAAAGTCGCTTTGGTTCATCATCTTCCCTATAGTTGACTTTAGGACGAGTTCAGTTGCATCGGGATCGTCATTCTGCCAAGCTAGTGGTTTCTTCCTCGCCGTCGGCATAGAGGCGTCCGATGTCGCAGTCGTCCTCATTGCCCTCCATACGGCAATCTACATATTCCGCCCCCGACACTCTGGACGCCAGAGCGGCCTTTATCCCCACCGCCGCCTTGCCTTCAGCTTCTTCGTCTTCTTCCCACTCCTGATGGCCTCCCTGGCCTTCATCAACTTGCCCGGCTACGTCAACAATGGCGAGTACTGCTACTTGCCCACCCGTCCCGAGTGGCCGAGGCTCGCCCTCAGCTGGGTGCCACGCTACATGATTCTCTTTACCATTGTTGCGTTATACGCCTACATCTACATATACGTCACGCTACGCATGCGGCGTTTCGGCCGCCTCAGTGCCATGAGGCGAGCCAGTGCGACGCAGATGCCAGACGACGGGCACTGGGCTCACATCCCCTCGGTGCCTGCCACGCCCACCTCCCGCCGCGGATCCGAGACCTCCGCAGAGGAGAGCTCGGAGCAGCGTCGAACCTCGTCTACAGCCACGACGATGACGACCGAGATCGAGCTCTTGCACAACCGTCAAAAGATTACGTGGAACTGGCCGGCATACGGCACCGACGACAACGGACAGATTCCTGTGCCGGACATCACCCACTCGCCCCGCACGCTGGAACCCAACGCCAGCCCCCGTTGCGCCGCCTTCGAGCCCATCCCGCCGCCCCCCCAGAGCTACATCCGCCGCGACACCGCCGACATGACCCCGCCGTCGCCGGCCCCTCAACGGCAAGGAAGTTTCGGCACATGCTGGCGGCAGCGGCAGCGGCAGCAGCAGCAGCAGCAGCAGCAGCAGCCGCCGCCGCCGAGCAGCCCGACGAGTGCCCGCGCCAAGTCACTGGCCAACATCTGGTCGATCCTCCGGCGAGGCACGACCCTCGAATCAGACCCCGAACACAACACCAACATCAACAACACGACCCCCTTCCTCTTCCACCCGGCAATGGACGGCACGGGCATGACCAAGATCCGCGACAAGATCCGCCGGCAGCTGCGCCTGCTCTTCGTGTACCCCCTCGTCTACATCCTCATCTGGGCGGTGCCCTTCGTCGCGCACATAGTGCGCTGGAACAATCCGGAGTACGCAGGCCCCTTCCCCATCGTATTGCTGTCGCTGGTGAGCCTGTCAATACAGGGCCTGGTGAACTCGTGCTTGTTTTGCGCCGTCGAGAAGCCGTGGATCGACCGGCGGGCCAGGTACAAGAGGGCGGCGTCATTCAATAAGGGGCGGGACGAGGACGAGATCCGGCAACAGAACGGACGGAGGGCATCATCATTAGCCTAGCCATTGGTATCTCCCCCCCCTTTCTTCATCATTTTTTCTTCCTTTTTTTATTTTTTTTGCTGCATCTTCTTTTATATTCCTTTTTCGTCGCCTTGATACCACAATGAATTGAATGAAACTTTCACGTCTTTGATCACTCCATGTCATCTCCTCGCTCTGGTGAAAAAAACTTGTGAAGCCTCCTCCTGTTCTCTAGGTGACTCGGTGTCGATTGGAAAGGGCCCAGATCCGTAGTGGTCGGCAACATCCGACTCCACAGAGTCCGATGGCAGCCCGGAGAGTGGGGGGAGGAGGGGGGGTAGCACGGCCGGCGTCAGACATCGGGCCTCGCTCAGACCCCCACTCACCGAACGACCCATCCACACACACACACACATACATATATACACCCGCACCGTCGGGGAAAAGAGGGAGGCGGGCCGAAATTCTGCCCGGCGACGGCCTCGAACGTCGTCCCGCTTCCACCCCGCCCTTTCCGGGTGTAAAGGATAACCTCGCGCGCGCACAACCTTCACGGGCTCGGTAAACGTGGGCGGAGTTCGTCCCGTGCTGGGCTTGCCCGCCTCTCTCTGCATTGATTATTAACCCACCTCCCGTTTTGCGAAAGAATCGCGTGTTCCCCCTCCCCCGTCCAAATGAATCAGGTCAAGGATTATGAAGCCGATGCTATTAACTCCTCCTAAATCTGTCTAGTCCTCCCCCCCCCCCGTTCTACGTAGAAAATGTCGGGGAGAAAAAAAAAGCCCCGACCACTTTGACGAGGAGAAATACGACTCGGGACACATGCCATCCTCAGCGTCTAGGCCCGATCAACTCTCGACCAAGTTGCAAAAGAGAGAAAGCAGAAACCCAGATCTCGGATCGGAATAGCCAGTGCGTATGCAAAAGACGCCACCCATCATGCCCCAGACGTCAGAACCGAGCCATCCGTCAAACCCCGAATGCTATCACAAAAGTCAGCCGTTTTGTTTGATGAGCGTGGTGCTTGGTCTCAACTTACTAGGCGCGACGACTCCGCCGTGGCACCTTCAGCCGGCAAGACACGTTGCACACCTCGGTACGGTGACATGCCACCGCTAAAAGGCTTGCGCAACGTTGGAAACATCGAATATAGGATCTGTCCACGCTCTGGCTAACAACCTTGGTTGTCGGTTTCCATACCATCGCTGCGTTATTCGGCAGACTCGGCAAACTGACTATCCAGCGCGTCTTAAATGTATGGAAAATAAAGATATCGCATGCTCCCTGTCTAAATGTCGTTTAACACTTGCTCTGTTGAAAGCGTCGAAATGTCTCGTAGATTGTTGCCGTTATATGCTCGGCACCATCGCTGAGCCAAGTAGACGGAAATGCTCCTCGTAGAATGCCTGTTGTGCAAAGGAGTTAGACCAAGAGATTGGCCTCGTTTCAGCTCGTCGCGAGGTTCTCGTAACCCCCGTCTTTAGGCAATGGGACTACTCTTCATCAGAGATCACCCCGTTCTCCTCGTCCTCCTCGTCATCCTCGTACTCGACCACGTCATCGGGGACAACGAGGTCGTCCAGATCACTCTCATCTTCTTCATTCCCAGGGGCATCATTGTCGTAATACTCATCGTCATAATCGTCAGGCTCAATATGCATGACGCCATCAGCCCGCGTCGTCACTTTGCCCAGGAGACTGGCGATATCTTTCAGGCCGATCTTGGGCGCTCTCACCGCTTCGTCCTGGAGGGCCTCTTCGATATCTAGTATCTTTCCAACCTGCATTTCAAGCATGCGGCTCTCGATGGGCGTATCGACGATGAAACGCACAAAGTGAGTCTCCTTGTTCTGGCCGAGGCGGTAGACGCGAGCAAAGGCCTGCTGCTCGACGGCGTGGTTCCACCAGAGCTCGATGAGGATGACTCGGTTGCCCCGCGCGAGGTTGAGACACTGCCCTCCAGCACGTAGAGAAGCGATCAGGACCTTGACCTCTTCGCCGTTCTGGAATTCGTGGACGGCCTTGTTGCGCTGGTCGGTGTTCTGCTTGCCGCTGAGATAAACGAAGCAGATGCCTTCCGACTCCAGAATGCGGCCAATGATTTTCATAACCGCGGTAAACTGACTGAAGACTGAGGGCGAACAAGTTAGAGATACGGATCCTGCAAACAAGGGATAGGTAGGCGAAACTGACTGATGATCTTGTCTTCCGGAGCTTCCGCCTGCCACCTCAAGACAGTTTCCTTGAGCGCCGTCATCTTGGCGCTTGGAGTCAAAGGCATGCTGGGCCTCTTGTCGCTGATCTGCAAAAACCGGTTTGGTTTCTTGTTCTTTGCGGCATGTTCAGTTGGCTGGAATTTGTTGTAATCAAACCCCCTCGTATATTCCTTTTCGTTGATGCTTTCGTGGTCGATGTCGCTGTGACTCTCACGCTCTTCGTCAGTCTCGTCGCTGTTGAACGCTTGCAATGGCTTCAGAGCGCCAATGATCCTACGACATTGGGGGCATTTTCTGCTCTTATGGGTTGTCATTAACGCGCAGTCTCTTCAGAAATGTCCCAAACACATACCTTGTCTGCTAAATGTGCCATCACACAGCGATTGCAAAAGTTACAGCCGCACTTGTCACGTCAGTATAAAGATACAGATTCAAGAATGTCATGAGTTGAACTCACCCGTCCCTTGACTGGCTCCTTGGGGGGCTTGGCTGTACACACAACGCAAGCGGCATTCTCAAGCTCCTTGAGCCTCTCTAGGTATTCTATCTGCTTGGTCATATCGAAATCCAAGCCGAAGTCGCTGCGACCGAAGGGATCGAGTTGAGGCTCATCTTTGGCGATGGGAACTGTGCGGTCCGATTCGACTTCGGGGCTTGCACTGGGAGATCTGGGTCTCGTAGGGACCATGCCGTCCTCGTCCTCTTCGACCTCGTCTTGACTGTCCACCTCGTCGGGGTCGTTGATCACGACTGCATCGTTTCCTGTGATGGCTGTGTCTTGGGAATTGCTCGTTTGTGCCTTGCCTTGCTCGTCATATTCGCCGAGGCGAACTTTCATCGCTTCCAAACTTTCTTTGCGGGCATCTTGGAGCCTTTTTTGCTTTAACCTCTCTACTTCTTCCAAGACTTTCGGAAAGCGCTTGTTGCGTATTGTTTGCCTCTGGGTCCATGGGCCGATTTGAGAGTAGATATTAGGGCCGCCCTTAAGTGCCTTGAGCTTTTTTTTCGTGGCTTGCAAGTCTTTAAGAGAGAAATGATCCCTCATCATACCCTCGAGCAAAAACGGATGAGTTGCGGCTTGTCTCAAACGGAGGAGCATAACCAAGTAGGATCTGATTTGACCCACAGCTGTTCCATCCTCCATGTCTTTGTTGAGCTCGTTTCTGAAGCATCTCTCCATCATTCTGCGGTCTGTAAGCGTACATGAAGGGTTTCGCAAGTAGATGGTTGATCTCACCGGAAAACCACCATTTCTTCTGCGGAAAGGGTTAGGTACTGGTGCGTTGGGTGAGTATTCGGCAAGTTCAAGATTGGCTGGCCAAGAACGTAGTCGCCCTGTGTCCTGAACGATATGTCAGTAGCTCCTGATACTGTTTTGAAGGCTTTAGGATCACAACCTTCTGTACATGACTTGGTGGGAAAGTCTATCGCGCCTTTTTCGAGCTTTGGGGGTCTTCAGTTGGTTAGCAGACACATCTCTCCTACAATGGACAGTCATCTTACGCCGGTATCGTATTTCTGAAGATAGTCATTGAAGTCACCAACTTGTGAGCATCGGATGAACTTAAGGTAAGAGAAGAGTTCTTCAAAGAATCAGTCGAAGGACACAGAAGTATTAGGAATGAAAACTTGCCATGGGATGCATTGATGAGAGGAGTTCCACTCACTGCCCAACGATTCTTGGCCTTGAGCTCGCAGCACGCAAACGCCGCTTTGGTTCGACAGTTAGCTTGGAAATTCTGGAGAAGAGGATTTATTGGGACTTGCCGTGTGTCGCATAGTTCTTGATGTAATGGGCTTCGTCAAGGACAACTCGGTGCCACTCGATGCGATGAAGAACGCCCGTTTGCTCTTCCAGCCATGTTTTGTACTCATCTGGATCCGTAAGCATTTTGTGCATGTTTTCCCTGTCCTTTGCCGAGGGAACACTGGCTCTGAGCTGGTGATAGGTCGCGAAACTATTTCACAAAGCTAGGTTTCAGCAACACAAAAAGTACCATCTTGGCTCTGGGTATGAACTTACACAATGTTGAAGCCTGACAGAGTGTCGGCGTCCATCTTCTCTCCAGCCTTGAAGTGGATAATGCTGTTTGTAAAGGGTTTTTCGCCATGATTTTTGACCTCGGACATCCACTGGCTAATCATTTGCCCCGACGGACAGACCACCAGTGTTGCCCCCTTTCCTGCAAGCTTTTGAGTCTCCGAGGCCTGATTGCCCACAATGCAGGATAATGCTTCAAGGGTCTTCCCCAGTCCCATGGCATCAGCAAGGATACCTCCTCTAGGTAGATTTGGCGTCGCTCTCAGCTCACGGCCCATCATCCAGGCTCCCATGAGGAGCTGGTGGTTAAGTAGCGTGGTGCGTATGCCCCTGACTTTCCATTTGCCGTTCTTGGCCCCGACACCACGAGCCCCCCAAGCTTTTGTCGCTTGCCTGAACTCCTGCGTTTGCTTGTTGAGAATATCCCTATCACAATAATCAAGGGCGGCGTCTTCAATCTGTCTCAACTGTTCATTTGTTCTTGTTGCCTCGATGGTGGGTGCGGTGGGTAGGTCTCCTTGGTCAGCTCGATGCTGAATAGCGTCGAATGGCTCAAGCATTTTGTCGATTTGAAGATAGTTCTTTTCTTCCAGATCACCATCATCACTCTCTGAGTCGTTTCCTTGGTTGGCTTTGCCTGTAGTGTTTGGAACGCCACTCCGTCGGGCCCGGTTCCTCTCATTTCGTTCTCGTTGCTTCTCATTTCGTTTTCGTTCCTTCTCCTCTCTTCTCGCCCAGTACTCTGCTGCATCTGCTGCAGGGGCATATCTCTTCCGCTTCTCCCTCTTTTTACTTCCCTGGTCAGGTGCCTGCTCATGCGGGCTGGGGTCAGTCAACGTGATGGCAGTGGGGGCTTTTGCGGCTTGACTGAGCTGAGACATGAGGCGCATCATTTCTTGAAGGTCGTCGCTGGTCAAAGCACCTTTCAGAGCTTTGGACTCCAGATCTTTCTTTCTGCTCTGTAATGCCTCGAGGGAAGACTCGCTTCCCCAGTCTGGAAGAACGGGTCCCTCAACAACCGATGGCTCTTGTTTGACCGCCGCGGTGACCAAGTCGATAACTATTGGAGGCCGCGGAACGGACCACTTCTCTTGCGCATTAGAAGAGGCATCAGCGCGGTCGATGACCATGATTCCACTTTCGCTGTCCGAATCGGGCTCAGATTTGACTTTGGGTTCGTCACTGTCAGGTAGCGCGACGTCGCTCTGTCCATCCGTGTTCTCAACGAATATGTCGGCCGACTTAGCAGGCTGAGATGGGCAAGCAGCCTGCCCGGCGTTGTCCAACACACGTTTCTCGTTGCGCATAGCTTTGATCGAGTCTTCGATTGATTCATCAAAGAAGTCGAGTTCCTCAATCTGATCGCGGTTTGCTCTTGCTGAAGTCTTGCAACGAGACGGCATATCAGTGTCTGAACCGGACTCGGTATCATCTTGAAAAGGGCCCTTCCGCCGACGGGCGGACCTGTTACGGTCATCTGCAGTCGATGACATCGTGCGTAAAAAGCTGTGAGGTTGGTGTGGACAGAGAATGCGTAGCGGAGGTCGCAGTAGAAGTCGATGAAGTATCCACGTTACCTTTGGGATGCAGATCCGTATTTGACAACTTCCACCTTGAGAAAGAGCTGTGTTGGAAGCAGGAATTGACGGTGCTGATAGGTAATGAAGCAGAGTTAGGCGCGGGAGCGGAACTGAAGAAAGTTGACTCTGCTGATGCCAAAGTTGGCACCCGATGGGTGTTAGGGTAAGAATAGGAAGGGAGCCTCAAGATAAGGGGAGTTAACCTGCGCGACGCAGGAAGGTGTCGCCTTGGGATAGGAAGGGACGGCGACAAGGGACGGCTGAGAAGAGGCCGACGGTGATGTAGAGCGGAGGTTGAGTAGGTGATGATTGATTGAGAGAAATGTCACAGTGTAGGCGATAGGGTGATGTGATGGGTAGGGATTATTGATTGACGAGGAGGAGGGCGAGGAGGAGAGTGAGAGGGGGTTGGCGGTGGTGCTGTGGAGGTGGAAAGAAGTCGATGAGCCAGAGATAGATTTTTCCCTCTTGGGCAAGATGCCTCCACGGTAGGAGGAAAGAGGGTCCATTCCTGACCAGCACGCACTTGCCGTGCGTAGAAGGACAGGCGATGAAGAATCCATGATGAAGAATCCAGTCTACCTTTGATCAGTGAAGTATGTTGTTCTTTTCGGGCGAGGAGAATGAATCATGGATCAGATGAAGCAGGGGCTTCTACGAGAAGAGACTTGTTACGGCGGTGATGACATGTTTCTTAGGACGGTCTCACGATGTGCTTCCAGCCATTAACTCGGCGAGGAAGCTACAAAGACGACTAAACGGGTTGGTATCTAAAGCAATCGCTAGTCTATTCAGCTAAACACCTAGTAGAGAAGAAAATCAAAACATGTCATTCTCTGAGCAAACGGAGGAAGCCGCGGGCGATGCTGACGCCGTCGTGCTCGATGTTTGCGCGGTTGATGGCCTCGGTAAAGGTCTCGTCGTCAAAGACGCCCGCCTTGTGGCGGACGTTGAGGACCTCGCTGACGATGGGGCCGGTGAACTCGGGGTGGCCCTGGACGGTGATGAAGCGCTTCGGCGAGTAGAAGCCCTGAACGGGGCACAGGTCCGTGTAGCCGAGAGACTCGGCGCCGGGAGGGTTGGCGGTGACGACGTCCCGGTGCATTTGGTGGATTCGCTGGCGCCGCGTCAGCTCTGTCTCTCTCTCTCTGTCTCTCATCCGACGACAGTCTCGCAGTTCTCAGATGGGGAAGGAAAGGAAGGGGGAGGGGGTTGGGAGCAGAGAGGTTCCTACCATCTTGTCCAGCTTAAAGATCTCCTTGCCCTTGGGCGTGAGGTTGACGTCGATGACGGCGACCTCCCAGCCCAGCTCGCTCCTCTTGACCTCGACGCCCAGCGCGCGGGCGGTGATCTGGTGGCCGAAGCACACGCCAATGACCCTCACGCGGCCGCTGTCGATGCATCGCTTGGTGAAGTCGGCCAGCTTGAGGATCCAGGGGTCGTTGTCGAAGGCGTTGTGCTTGCTGCCGGAGATGAGGATGGCGTCGATCAAGTCCAGGTCCGGGTAGGAGGCGTCGTCGCCGACGACGTGGTGGACTGAGACGTCGAGGATGCTGTCGAGCGGCGCGGGCGGGTCGTCGGCCAGGGCGGCGGTGCGGAGGAGCGCCGTGAAGACGCCGCCGTAGCCGCCGTATTCGGCGTTGGCCTGCGGCTGCGGCGTGTCGGCCTCGAGGATGGCGAGGCGGATGCGGGGTGGTTGAGAGCCCATCTTGTGTTTTGAGTTGTGTTATGTATGTAAGGTATATACACCTATGTAGGTAGGTATGTATATGTACAGAGTATGTATTGGATACGAAACGCGGGATGGAGGCTTGGCGATATCTTGGAGCGACGGTTGGATATGTACGATGAAAAGAAAGGGGTCGGGACGAAGACAAAGACGACAAATGATGAGATGAAAGGAGGCGCTCGTGACAAAGCGTTCGGAGGATGGAAGTGAAGTACCTGAGTGACGGCGCCCCCCCGCCCCGACCGCGGTCCGGCATCGATTGGGGGTCGCGGGGGCGCGGTTGAGTCAGTTGTAGTTAACGTGTCCGTCCCTCCCTGCCAGTTGCTGAAGATGCCCCTCACTGTAGCATTGTAGGTACCTACACCGATAGCGGGGTGGGGTGGGAATGACCGCGATAAGAGACCGCGCTCGCTTGAGATACAGTCTGTTGCACTGGCAGCGTTCGAAACCTAACTTTTGGTCTGTATGTTAGCAATTATATCTTAACTACCCTAGTTAAAGTTATATAGGGGGGTTACCCTACTAAGTAGCTATATATACTATAAATATTATATAGAATATTATAATAAATAGCCTTAATTAAAGCGTTTATTATTATTACTATTATTACTAGCTAGTA